>JAHWFP010032690.1:0-14453 GCA_023313725.1 Lithobius niger
CCATCGTTGGATTTTTCCAATTGTATTGTTACCGAAAACTCTGAATACTCAGGGAGCATCTGAATAAGGAATTTCTCCCTGTAGTGAAAAATTTTCGTTTAGTTAGTTGGCCACCTTGTGTTCGTAGAGTGATAATTGACCAAATGTATTATCAGATAATTTTTGTCACCATTGGCCCTCATCTGTTTTTATTGCAAAGTTTTACAGCAAATACTGCAAATGCCCACTGTAAATACCACTAGAACCAAGTTTAAGTAGAGATAATTTTTCGCAGTCACTCGTTTCATTCCCAAGCTGATGAAAATTGGCTTGCAACTCGTGAAGGAGAAAACTTAATCAATATTAAAGTAGGCTCTCTAGGTACTACTCCTGGAATACCGCCTACATAAAGAAAACGCTCCATAAAATAACACTTTTTTCAGTAATGTAAAAGTAGATTCATACATAAAAACCACCATAATAAGGAACCAATTTATGAAACGCTGTAACAACGAGTACACCAGAGAATGCGAAAGAAAAAAGGTTTCGGTTCTAGGTTTCGGTTTTGGGTTTTAACTGTGGTAGTACACATGATCCCTCACAATACAATCAAACTTCGATTTGACACCGCATTTGAAATATTTTAACACTCAGCATAGGTCACTAAGGCTTAATAAAACATTTTTTCATGTTTTATTGATAAACAATAATAGTTTTTGTTCCCTTTACTTTTACTATTATTTACTAATTTACTAATATTTACTAATATTATAACACCAATCTACTTCTAAACACAGTGCTCTTTTACTTTATAGTGTCTAGTGATCGGAGTCCTTGAAGACTCGTTTTCCTTTATTCTGAAGCATAATATTAGCTACAGTTTAGTTACAATATTAGCTACAGTTTAGTTACAATATTAGCTACAGTTAGCTACAGCAAACTATTAGCTTAGTTTTTAGACTTTTAAGTTGTAGAGACCCATAAAAAGTTATTTTTAAAAGTTCGTTTTTAAAAGTTAAAAAATTTGTAACTACTCAGAGTGGACGATTGATTTCAAGATATACTCGAACACAATTCACTCCTCACTGCACAGCTAGAGGTCTGGACACAGTAGCACATATTAGGCACTGACAAGTTGCAACCTGTCATCCCTAAAGTTCAGCTCCAGAGGGACCAACCTTTCGAGTTGTTCCTCCTTCACCAACTGCTCTTCGGTTTCGGCTCTCACGTTTTATAGGGGAGCAGAACAATAGAAGGGGCCTAAGGCATTACGTCACGTGACCAGCTAACAGGCACGAACCGGTTCCAACTGGTTGAACAGTGGGACCGGCCCTTTACCCGGCTGTTGGCGCCCGGCCAAGTTCAGCTGTTGGGCTGAAATTGGCCGGGTGTATGTAACTGCAAGGCGCACCACGAGCGCTGACTCGTGTTGCGTCCTGCTATACGAAAATAACCTGTTACAAATTTATGGCTGTTAATGTGGACTCAGGGGCGTTTGCATCTTCGTTCGGGCAAAGGTGACGTGTGAAACTTAGGTGACGTACAGTTTCATTAGCCTGTAACGAAGGTACAGGAGCTTACAAACAAACCGTTTCTCGGACAATTCCTGCGGGAAGTTTTGTTACTGACCTGGCTTGGCAGTAGGCACGATAGGTCTAAAAGGGCGCCAGAGGTTAGTCCATGGACCGATTGGTACGCAATTACGATACTAGGGAAAAGGAAGAAACATCACTGAAACCTTTGGGTTGGGGACTGTATATAACTCCTCGTTTTAATGGTCGAATTGCAAAACACAATATGGTACACGTAGGTGTTCAATAAACACAAATCGCTGACAAGCAATAAGGTGGTGACGGGTTTGTCAATAATAGTCTAGGGCAGGCCTGGGAAGAAATAGCTAGGCAAAAGAGGACCATGTTTGGAAAGTTATAAGTAAACTACGGACTGGACTGGTTACACTTACAATACTTGTCCGGAATGGCGGCCGCTACATTCCGTTTAAGTCCTGATGAGGCATTGGGTATTGGCATCCGTCCGTCACCTCTGTGTCGGGAATATGCTTAATACGTCTGCGTCAGTGAACGGGGTACATTGCCTCCAGCCGTGCTAATTCGCCCCATCACAAAAGTAAAACACACTTGCTCATACATGAGCACTGAGAAAAGCGGCCTTGGCCCTAGGAAGGTCGGCTGCAGGAGTAGAAGTTAAAGAGAAGGAACAGAATAGCCTAACAACCAATACTAAAACCGGTAACAATGGTTACCCTGCAAACATAGTGTTTTACAACAGAAGGGAAACAATGGAGTGAGGGCTTGCCAGCACTACCAAAAGCGATGTTAAAGAGTGGGGAGTTCAGCTGTCCAAGAGCAACAGCTCCAGATACTAAGGCAGCTAACGAAACAGTCCAACAGTTAACAGTGCAGACAATGGCCTGCATTGTCTTATGTTTAAGGACGGGTGCGCCCATAAAGCACCCGCTGCACAATCAACACATACAAAAATGGCGTTGTGAGTTACAACACCTACATAATCCTAAAATCCGTTAAAGGCCAGTCTTGGTGTTATAATGAGGTTTTAGTCGTTGTAAAGCACAATGTCAACAAACTCATCGTCTAAGATCAGTCTTCCAAAGACGAATATTTGCAGAAGTTTCATGTTTAAACGTCTACGAAATAGGTGTTGTAAACCACAACGTCTATAATAAATAATAAATAAATCATTTTCTAACAAGAACATGGGTGGTCTGCGGAAGGGTGTTGAGGCACTAATACCGAGCCGAGTTTTTAACGAGGTTGTAAGTTGTCACTTCAAGAAATTTTGGAAATTTTCCTGCTTTTGCATTCGACAGAAACCAATCACCGTGGTCTAGTTGACAGTTGTTACCTTAAGGGCGTTTGAAATGTTCGCAACCCTAACCGAGAAAAAAATTAGGCGATTAGATGTACGTGCAGTCTGGGCTGCAAGCTTCCAACTATGGCCGCGCGCGACCATATTACCCGGAATAGGTTAAAAAAACAAGGACTAGATAAAATTTAATACGTCGTCGTTCAAGAATCTACGCTGTACTGATTCAATCAAGTCGATGTCGCCCAGTAAGTTCGGGGACCAAACAGGGGTAGCCGCATATTCGAGCAAAGGTCTCACAAACA
This sequence comes from Lithobius niger, assembly GCA_023313725.1. Lineage (NCBI taxonomy): Eukaryota > Metazoa > Arthropoda > Chilopoda > Lithobiomorpha > Lithobiidae > Lithobius > Lithobius niger. The sequence goes on from JAHWFP010032690.1 coordinate 3,129, forward strand.
CATTAAAAGCCTAAATCTTAGTATGATTACTGCCGGACGTAAAGTATTTGTTCATTATAGCCGACCTTTTGAAGGCCAGGGCGGAGCAGTGGAGCGAGGACTTCAAGTTTTTCGTAAACCACACTCCGAGGTCCTCCTGTCTTCCTCAACCGATTTAAGTGCCAAGGTGTCAAGAAAATGGTCCAGGCAAACATTTTGTATACCGATATGGACAGTAAAACATTTTGTAGATGAAAGTGGCAATTGCCAATAGTTTGATCAGGATGACACGTTTCATATTTCAGAACTCCTGGGAGCCTGAGGACCCGACAATTTCAGTGCTATAACTTTAATGTCATCAGCGAACTTTACGGCATATGTTTCCATTTAGCGAATTTAAGGTCATTAATTAAATAACGAGCAACAGCGGGCCTAGGACCAATCCCTGCAGCACGCCACAAAGTACAACAATACTGGTTGATAACATGTTATCAATTTTCACCTGTTGAGATGGTTTGAAGAAATGACGTTATCTAGTATTTTAGATTCTCTGTAATGCCGTAATGGGTCAGTTTCGATAAAAGTTTCGATGTATTACAGACTCAATGCCTTCTGAAAATCAAAGTAAACAACGTCCGTAGGCACCCCAATGTCAAGCGCACATGTCTGGTCTAAGACAGTGAGAAGTTGGTGTGTTGAAGACCGAAGTGACAAAAAAAAAACCAAAAAAACTGGTCTTGACTAATAAGGGAAATTTTGTCAAGCTGGAGAAGAATGGTATTCTGACAATGGAGTCCATGAGATTACAGGCCACACGGCCACACACCGTAGGACGATTGGTCGATATTTTACTGGGTCTGAAGCGGATCTGCGTTTAAAAACCAGTGCAACTATATATGGTGGTACGCCACATGGCAGGAACGCTACCGCTGCTATAGGAAAGCTTGAAAATTCCCGAGAGCGGATAGTTAATTTCGTTAACAATTTGCTTGAAAAGAAAGGTTGACAGTCCATCATGTCCGCATAATTTACTAGGCTTAAGTTTAGTGAGAGCATTTGTAACATTGGATTTGGAGATCGCCACATCAGGGCAAGTACAAGGGGGGGGGGAGGGGGTATCATATCACTTTGCAGTACACATTGATGCTCATCATCACTGATGTTATTCGAAGTAAAGACTTTACTCAGGAGTTCAACTTTATCAATTGCCTCCGTCAAGTACATAGAAATGTCCTTAAGGGGTGGGATGGACCTAGAAGTTGACGTTTTCTGGCGTTATAATTTAAGCCCTTATTTAAGCCCTATAGGTCTTGTAAACCACAACGTCTATAGTTGTTATGTAACGACCCAGTTGTACAGCTAGTATTAGGTGTACAAAGGGTGTTACTTAGCGGCTTTGGGGTACAGTACTCCAGCCATGTGTGTGAAGCCTGCTAAATAGATTCCCACGCATGTCTGGAATGTGGGGCGGTTCTTTGGGTATTTACAATATTCCAACGCCTCTCATTCATTTGGCTTCTAGTGAACTACCTTTGGCTACTCGTTAGAGGCCCTCCAATTCTGGGAAAGGTGCTAGTCACTGCCAGAACTCCTGCAGCCACTACGTCACTATGACGTCAGGAGAAGCCCCCTTATATCCTCCTCACGCTTAGCGACATTCCTTGGACAATCTAAGTTTCTTCGGGACAAGGACAAGTAGTGACACGGCTAGGAATTCTGGAATAACTAACACAATATGGATTACTACGTAATAGACACTAAAGTGGCAACTCACTCAGGACTTACTATAAAGTACTACATCGGTAAATATTGTGAAGTGGAAGTGGAAGAAGCACAGCTCGATTGATATTTAGTATTAGTGAGTTTAATATAATATTAGGGTAACGGATTCACTTACTCCCTAGACAAAGTGGACTCTATTCATTCATCCTCTGTAAGGAAAGCTTACTTACATTGTGTGTTTATTTAGATCGTTACACCTATCATTTTTGGGGGCCTGGTCCGTGAGATTTGAACCTGTGTAATTACAATCAGGATTGCACACCTCTCATGTTAACCATACGAAATTCTACAAACAGGTCGTGAATTTTTTTCCTTTAGTTCGGAACTGTGATTTATTTTCATCGGACGTGAACTGTACCATCGTGATATTATTTATCGTCGAACTGAACCGACTGTAGGCTACTATCATTTTGGGAGGCCTATGATCCGTATGAATAACATTTTTATGTGTAGCCTAACTGGGGTTAACACATTTTCGTTACGTTAACAAGTTTAGGACTGTTCAATTCGTGTTTTGCGGGAATCGCAAGGATTTCTTCAAGGCAAAAACTTTACGTGCGACCATCATTGTGTGCTCGGGGCACATTTAAAAGAGTGGTTTTGTGCGTGTAATTTACTGTGACAAGTGGGAGGGCGGTAATTTTTTTATTATTATTACCACTCCTGGAATTATTTTTTTTTGTGAAACATTTTCGAAGAAGAAACGTTAGTCCACGGAAAGAATTTCATTCATTACAGGGATAGATTTTTTTTTAGTCTATCATTCTACATCAAGTTACTTTCGGTTACAGAAGTGTAAGAAGATAATTTATTTTTTATTTTTCACAAAACGTTTCCACACCAACTATCGTAAATTTCCTTCGGTTGTTGGAACTGATTTACCTTAAAACTAACATTTTAAGGGTAGCCTACCGATTTGTTTAATATCATTTGGGGGCTTACTACCAACGTGTGTGTGAAAGTGTTAATGGCTCCAGTCTGTGAAGACGTCGAGTTTGACGGGATTTGGGACATCATTATATACAAGATATACAAGATACAACATCACAAGATACAACGTTGCTGCTAGTGCGCGTCCTAAACTTTTCACCTTGTGTAGGGGAACTGGAGCAACCAGAGGGCTCAATGCAAATATTTTGCTACTGTAAGGCATCCAGGATTTGTTGGATCACCATTGTGGATCTGTCGATACGTGGGTTAAGGCTTACCACCCGTTTTCAAGGTCAACTCTACTAGCGAATTTTTGTTTTACTGGAGGCATCCATCTTGGATCTGGGCTGTCTTGTGCGAGTTCGATTCCAACGCTTGACAGTTTTTTTTTTTTTTTTGTGAGTGCTTTTGGTCATTCTGATCCACCGTTTTGGGAATGATGCAAGAAGATATTCGTGTTTAAAAGAACTTTATTTTTTCTCTTTTCCTTTTTTCGTCTTTCTTACTGTAACTGGCAATGTCTACGCAAAGTACCTCAGACAGAACCTTTGATGATTTTCTCTTAACTGAGTCAAGACCACTAACTATTCCTGTGCGCAATTATGATGCTATAACAGAACGCCGGTCAACTATATACTTCGATGCGCCAGCTACGCCAGGGTCTTCGAGTACATACAAGCCACATACCCCACTTACTGCACCCATGCGGCACAGATCGGGTTTGACAGACTGAACAAGCAATCAAAGGAGGACGTTCGGCATTTTAATGGATAAAATCACGAATATTCTTGCCAGACTAGAGGGAGCTAGTCTTGAAAAAGACTTGGACTTGAAAGATTTGGATATTAAGCTACTTCAACTCAGCAACCGCATTGATACATTGACAACTTTCGTCCAAACATTGATCGACGACAGATTAGACATCAATTCTGATATAAAACTTGGGATGCAGGATCTCTCAAGTCATATTACTAATACAGTAAAAACTGAGCTGGCATCATTGAAATTGGAACTTAGTGAGGGTTTTGCTGGAACAACATGTAAGCCTTGTATCTCATGTGCTGGTAATGCTAACCAGGAACTCAAGCTTGACACTGGCACAAATTTTTGCGTGACTACTATGTTGCGCGCAAATGATACTAGTGGGAGTGTTGAGCTTAAATCAGCTCACCTAGACTTAATGCAGCAACAACTTGCAGAACCAACAAAACATGTTGACCCACGGCCAAGTAACGAGCATCAAAAAGGTGGAATAGACAACCGAGCTAACAAGTTACATCCGAACATCACTTTGCGCCGAGGTAAAGGCAAACCAGGAAGCAAGATTAAAAACAAGCAACAGCAAGTCAAGCCCGGTTCAGAACTCACTTCAACAGCTACTTTCAAAACAAGTGAACGTGAGGGTTCGGTTGCTACAGACAATCCTTCAAATAGCACTGATTGTCTATTAACTACGGTCTCCTCTCTGTGCAAGAAAAAGAATGCAGATTTTGTGGATACTTCTACTGGGGGTCTATCTAGTCAATCTTCCATGGGACAACGCAACCACTCAAAAAACCCCATTGTTGTGATTGGCGATTCTCACGTCAGAGGACTTGGATGCAATAATCACGAAGGGTCACGCGTCTGGACCTGGCCTGGTGCGACCGTTCAATCGCTAACCCCACATCTGGCAGATATTATTAAAGCGGCCCATGGTGAGGCAAGTTTTGTGATTAGTGCGGGTTCAAATAATATAAACTATGATCCACCAAATAGGATCGTGAAGTATCAAGCAGACTTAGCGGCACACATTCGGTCCATACGTCCAAAATGTTAAATTTCCTTTATCGCACTCTATCCAAGGATTGGAGGGCATGCTTGTAAAGAAGACCAACTTGTAGTGCACACAAATGTGCTACTCCGAAACCAGTGTGTTGCTATGCAATACAATTTTATTTCCATTGATTCTGCTATTGTGAATGATCGAACCTTGCCTGCCAGAGATGGGATCCACTTAACTATGAGAGGAAAACATGTGTTGAGAGACGAAATTAACAAAATGCATTCACCGTTGGAAAACGAATATCTGTAGTGGGGGATAGTCCCCATCAAAGCAAATCTGACCAATCCTCTGCAAATATGAAGTGCCTTCTTTTAAATGCACGCAGTCTTGTTAAGAACCATTGTGAACTGGGTGTGCTTCTTGCGCTTAATTCCTATGATTTATTGTTTGTGGTGGAGACGTGGCTTGATGACAGCATCACTGACTCGGATTTGCTCGGTCCATACCCGTTCGGCGTCCTCCGTCTGGATAGGCGGACTCGGGGTGGGGGTATTGCTCTTATTTACCGACAGGTCATCCCAGTAGTGCGTATCTCGGTAGGGGATGGGATTGAGGGGATGACCATATTGTTACCATCATGTAGTGTAAATTTCATCTTAATATATATACCGGATGGTACAAACCAGCAACTTCTTACTCTGGCGGTCTCTTACATTCAAGATTCAATAAACCCGCTATATCTGAACGTCCTTTTGGGCGATTTCAATCTATCAACCATCGATTGGGATCTTTCGAAGGCCACAAATTGTGCCCAACAAGCTTTCCTTGATTCGGTAATTGAGCTGGGCCTTCACCAGCTTATTAATTTCCCAACACGGGGTAATCACACCCTTGACCTTCTGTTTACAGAAGACCCGCGCCTGATCTTTGGGGTTACTGCTGAGGAACATCTGGGTACTAGCGACCACCTAATGATTAACTTTAATTTGAATTGCCAAATCAATACTATGCATCCAGACCAAATGGTTCGGGGAAAAGTTGACTTTGATATGCTTCGATCACACTTAGTTCAATTCGATTGGACTTGCTTTCTTCCCTTAATGGGGGAAGATGTTGAGGGGGTTTGGTCTGGTTTTACGAACCTTCTGGATTCTATGTAAACATTTGTACGCATACAGCGCCGTACAAGTGGATTTCCGCGCACACCATACCATCGAACATTCAGAAGGTTAGGAAGAAGAAACTTAAACTGTGGCGTAAAATGAAAGTCAACCCTGCGTCTGCACTTCTAAGAGAATCATACGCTAAATGTAAACTTGACTATTCTTCCCTTGTTTCTAAATGGCATAATTACCATGAACGCCACACTGTCCTGGAAGGAAATCCTGGAAATCTCCCTCTTTCGATTATACAAACGACATACCAAAGTCACTCGTACGCTTCCTCCATTCAAGGAGGGTAAAAACTTTATTTACGAACATTCACAGAAGGCAAACCTCTTAAATTCTATTTTTGCAGCAAATGGAATCACTGATAATGGTTCCAGATCTGATTTTTCTGTTCCTTGTTCAGATCCCATCCAACTGCTTGACAACGTTGTTTTTACTCAGGATCGCGTTTTGACAGCCCTTGATCATCTCTGTCCAAGTAACGCTGTTGGACCAGATGGCTACTCTTCTTTCTTCATTAAACAGTTACGTACTGTTTTGGTATGAGCCATTACTCATATCTTTCAATTGTCATTCAACCGGGGCAAGTTGCCCACAGTCTGGAAAACTGCCAATATTGTTCCAGTTTACAAGAAGGGCAAATCATCTGATCCATCAAATTACAGACCGATTGCCCTAACTTCCGTTGCTTGTAAAGTTATGGAGCACATCATCCGAGAAGACATGTTGGCATTTCTAGAGACACATCGCCTGCTCTACCCGGACCAGTTCGGGTTCTTACCAAACAGGTCTGCTAGCTTGCAGCTTCTTCTTGCCATGGAGAATTGGACCTCTGCTCTTGATCTGGGTGTACCAACGGATGTTATCTATTTTGATTTCCAAAAGCTTTTGAATCCGTGGTACACGGCAAGCTTGAATTCAAATTGGCCAAATTCGGCTTCTGTGGTCCACTTCTGGTTTGGATCACTGATTTCCTCTCAAACCGATCACAGCGGGTTGTAATTGGAACATCTTTCTCTTCCCCACGTGCAGTGGTTAGTGGGGTCCCACAGGGATCCGTGTTGGGACCACTTTTGTTTGTCGTCTATTTAAATGACCTAACCAACTACAATTCTACTCCAGATAAGCCAACGTTTAAGTTTGCGGACGACCTAAAAGTCGGAACCGAAGTGGTTTCTGAAAATGACTGCTCTTTTCTGGCTACTCAGGTAATCTCCGTAACTCAGTGGTCTAATCAATGGCAACTCCCCCTTGCTAAAACTAAGTGCTGTGTCTTTCATATTGGAAAGAATAATCCCCATCATCAGTACTACATGGATACTAATGAGTTAAAATCAGTCGTACAACAACGGGACCTCGGTATCCTTCTTAATCACGATCTTAAGTCGACATTCCACTGTGGGCATATTGTCAAATCTGCATTCCGTAGACTTGCTATTGTTAGAAGATGCTTTATTTCGTCTAATAGACATACTTTGGTTTGGGCCTTCAAGGTGTACGTTCGCCCCTTGTTGGAGTACGCGAGCCAGGTGTGGTCACCTTGGTTATTACAAGACATTGACAGAGTGGAGTCGGTTCAGAGGTCGTTTACGCGTTCAATGAGTGGGCTGACCAAACTTTCACCCAGAACCCGGTTGAGGGTGCTCGGATTGGAGCCTTTGGAGCTGAGACGCCTAAAAGCGGATCTGATCCTCACCTACAAGATAATCCATGGTTTGATTCCCATTGATCTACCATTTTTCGACCTGAATGAAGTGAATTTTACTCGCGGACACTCCTTGAGGCTGAGGGGCTCGTGGTGTAATTCCGATTGCCGCAAATACTTCTTCACCAACAGGGTCGTAGCACCGTGGAACTACCTACCTGAAGAGGTCGTGTCCGCACCTTCGGTGGATGCCTTCCGGAGGAGGTTGAACGCTGTGGACTTGTCTGCTTTTTTGAAAAGAGTGTATCAGTGATGCTGTGGTTTCTTGTACCTTTTAACTTCCGGCACGGTCTAAGTGGTTGTCATCGCTATCCTTCCGTTGTCCGTGCCCCATTGGTGGGCAGAATTTCTTTATTATTATTATTATTATTATGGATACAACGAACTACACGTCGGATAGTATGGTGATGACGGCCGCCGCTATCATTACTAATGTGTTTTCATCAAAGGAAGCAGAAGCGGAGCGCTCGTTTGATTACGACGACCCGAGCGTTCTAGGAAGTGCTATTTCGACTGGGTGCCTATTTAGGCTGGATGGGTAAGCCACCACCACAGGAAATACACAAACAAGCTGCCTCCGAGGGATTCTGCTAATGATGCAAGTTTTTCCGTAAGTTTTGATGAAAATTTATTTTGTGATAGCTCTGATCTGAATTTACAACGCAAGAACAGTGCTTCGAGTGACTCTAGCGATCAGAGCGTCACAAGGAACGTAATTGGCATTGAGAGGTTACTATACTTTGATTGTGACTGTCAAGAACTAACTATGTCGGCAGTAAACAATGTAAAAACTGGAAATGGCTGTTCAAATGATGCTACAGCACTAGACCTTAGCATTTCCAGTAGTAAAAAGTGCAAAACGAACGCTACTGGCATTTTAGGACATATGCGACATGATGTTGCTAGTTACAACGAAAGTGCTAGTACAAGTTTTGAATTTTTAGGGATAAATAACAGATCTGTTCATGCCCACTCAGCGAACTGTGCATTACCGGACGTTAATGCCAGTTTTGATAATTTGTCTGATAGCTTGTCCGATAATGTTTTCTTACAGGAACCCAGGGCAAATACTTTGAGTGGACAGATCAGTGGTAATGACGTCAGTTTTGATGGGGCGTCACATAGTAATTTTTCACCTGTGAGATTTAGTAGTGATCATGATTTGCATGGTTTAGGAAACAGAGTGTTTGATGAATGTGGAATGGTTGGGGATTCTGATATGTTTTTAGGAATTGGGGAATGTTTCCTTACAGGGCAGTCCTGTCCTTTAGTTAAATGCGTTGACTGTTTAGCAATTAGGTGCTTGTGTTACGACATTTGCGGGTGTACAAATAGTTCACGCATTTCCTCAGATTCCTCACTGCATGCTGATTTTCAGGTCATTGATCGTGATCTGACACCCAAAAAATCAGATGTAGTATCCCATCAGTCAAGTGAGGGAGCGTCAGACCCTGACATTTCAGTTTTATTTCGGGGTAACGAAATAGACGAATGTATTCCGTCACAAACCGTTTCGGAGCCGATTCTGGGCTCCCTACAGCAAGGCGATCACTCTGTCAATTCGTGGAATTTACCGTCAACGAGTAAGGTGAAAGAAAAGAAGACTTCGCCGTCACTACGATCTTCACCTCAGGCTCTATGCCTAGCTTAGAAGATATACGTTTGGCTACAGTCAGTACCGTACGGAGAAGGGCGTGCAACCACGTGTTGGGCATTCAAAGAGGAGGCCGGACACACCAACTGTCGATTTAAATATGACTTTACCGTTTAAGCCGACAGAGAGCCTTTAATTAGAAATCCACGGCATCAGCCAATGCGCGAGGGAGGCTCGTTGTGTGTTAACAAGTTACACGCAAATGAAGGTGTGTCATTTGAAGAGTGGATTTCAGCAGCACCTAAAGAACATGATTTAGTACGCTACGTCTTGAATCACTTAGGCGTTGCTAATGGTGAGGTAACGACGAAATCACAGAGGCGCACGTCGACTCCGACACAACCTTCTCGCGAACAATCGCTCAAGACTGTGTGTGAGCCGACCTGCGCCACTCACCAGCGTGTTACGCATTTTAGTACACCTTTGCAAAATGACGACATCACTGGTATTAATTCTTGCTCGTATTATTCTGACCTTCAAACTAATGAGGAGAATGCTACGTGCGCCGAATTAGGGGCAAGGGTCTACGGGGCAAGGGTCTTACGACCGAGCAAAGAATCCTTTGCGGTAGGTGAAAGGGACCAGCAGCGAGCGAGGGGACAAAAGGGGTTAGCTGGCCAGGCTGCCCAAGGCCGTCGGGAATGTGAGAGTGAAGAAAGAGGGCGAGCGGCCATCAGCTCCGGCGCGTTTTCTTTTGGCCAAACTCCACCGGCGGACCCCGCCATGCCTGACAGACAGACGCGTGGGCGGATGGATGCGGGGCAGCTCCAGGAGGGAGAGAGGCGCATTACAGTGCAGCGCACAGGGGCGTTCCGGCTAACTTTGCTTCTAATAAAGATAGGGACACCGTTCCAACGCCGGACACAATGTTAGTGCAGAGGGAGGCTAGTCAGCATGACAGCTTCACTGCAAACCACCAAAATAGCAGTATGGGTGCTAACTCAGGAACCGTTAGTGCTAGAGACTTCATTCAAATGCAGGATGAACTCAACATCGAAAAGTAAGAACTTTGAGACCCCACACTGTATCCCAGGGTACAAAAATCCGAAAATAAATTTGCCGACCTATTCCGGGAACAGAGATAGGCTCACACCTGAAGAATATCTTAAGGCTCTACTTAAGTATATTACAGCTTACCAGCTAAGTGATGACTTTGTGTTAAAAACTGTTTTACCAACCAGCTTAGTGGGGACAGCAGATGAGTGGCACGTTTTCAGCGGACCTTTTGCATCATGGAAGGAGTTTGTAGAGGCCTTCAGATTAGAATTTTTGGGGCCATGCTACATTGAAAATTTGCGTAGAGAGTTGGAAAACAGATTCCAAGCGGAAGATGAACCATTCACCAACTTTTTAAGGTCAATTAATCAATTTCATGAACGAATCAACCCAACTACGCCTGAGGCTACGAGAGTAGCTAGAGCCATGCGGCAATTGCATCCAGAATTTCGAGCTTTGTTATACATATAATAAGCAGTTCGATACTCTGCGGCAGCTGGCCAAGGAAGGGCCAGCATTGTGCGAATTTCTACTTCGGCAGCGGACGTACAAGAATCCTAGACAAACTTCTCAGCCGATTGAGCCATCGTTAGTTTGGAGTGAACCAAAGGCCCACAGTGAGCAAGCTACTCAGAGGAGGAGAGAAGAACAACACGAGGCCAACATGCTACAAACAGCACAAGCTAGGGGCTCAAGAGTTGAGTAAAGACTGACACCTCTAAATGTTCAATAGCTTCTTTGGATCCAAGATGATTTTTCTCAGGACGTTACCAAGTAGAAGAGAGACCTACACAACAGCGGGTAAAGGTTGAGACCGCCTAGCCCACTTAAGAAAGTAGGAAGACAAAGACAGCGAGACCCGCGCACAACAATTGCTATTCGTGCTCTGCTAGCGACCATTTCCGAGCCGATTGTCCCAGGACACAGCCAAAAAACGGACCAGAAAACGGGAGCCGGGAGGCCATAACCACAACTTCAGCAAAGAGAAAAGGGCCGTTTGCAGGGAAAACAACATCGGACATGGAAAATGGACAGGAAAAGATGCATAACACCACTATGCGAGTAGAGATGCCATTATTAAAGCAAGCCAAAGGTCTACACGCGGAGACATCTTATGGAAGAAGACCATTGTTAGCCGTAACAATTGGCGGCATAAGAACAATATCGCTGCTAGACACCGGCGTGACCTCGACGACCTGCAATGCAATATTAGCTAAGAAGTTAGAAGATATAGGCATGTGATACACCATACAACAAAGATCACGTTCTTGTTAGCACAAGGCAGTATATCCGGGTCAGGCCACCTTTATGCTACTATTACCTGGGATTTGGGTAAAAACATGGC
>JAHWFP010032692.1:0-17836 GCA_023313725.1 Lithobius niger
TGTATATATGCACGTGTTAAATGCTGCCTATGGACGTTTCCTTAAAAGGACGTGTCAGTCTGGCTCAGCGGTAAGACCTTGGCCTTTGATTCCAAAGGTCCTGGGTTCGATTCCCCGCTCAGGCAGTCTGACATATAAGTCCAAAAGGCAACGTAAATAGGTTTGCATCTGTATTTAGTTATTTCTTGTGAGCCTTTGGCTTTCCTGTGTTTAATCGGTGTTGTGCTTTACTAATCATGTATTTAAAGCACAACAGCACTTAAACATACGCAATTTTCTTAATTGTACATTTGATTATTTCAATTAAAAATCATCCAAATTTTATCCGTGTACATTTTAACAAGTAAACTGAAACTTTAATCATATAATCCATTTTTTTACGGTACACTTGACGTTTTTGTTAGTATTAATATTATTGAATCAGGCTTCAGACTTACCGTTGTACGTGAATGTGTTAAAGTTGTTGGGACCTGGATTACAAAGCGACTACGCAATCCAGATTGTTGAAAAACAGAAGGTTCAATTTAAATCTTGGCATTGTGTTCACCGTTTTTTTTTTAATGTAACTGGGCAAAACACAACTTAAAAAATAAAAAATCTGAAATTCGTTAAACAAAAAGTGGAAAAATACATCTGGTAGCGTAAAAATTTTTAATTTTATTTCCATTTGTCATTTAAAAAGGTAATTGAGACATGAAAGTCTAAATAAACACTTATCCTCATAAATAAATTTTTGTGCTGTACATAAACGCTGTTCCTAGATACCAGAGATGGCCCAACAATTTCATAAAAAGCAACAAATTTTAATTTTCGAAAGCAATTATAGCTTTCTTGATTACCAGCAAACAAATAAAAACAATGACAGGCTTAAAAAAACCATAATTCGCACAAATTTTTAAACACGGCTCACATGTCGCCATCTTTGAATCATCACGTTACCACTGACTATTATTAAGCCACCTTGGGGAGGTTGCAATATATTTCGTGCCGTTTTTCCACAACCACGAAATTTTTTATTGCATTCATAACTCTTACCCTATATATTAGCTGATATTGTATAGGCCTCCAACTGCAGCCTTAGTTTCGGATCAAATTTTTGGACATTATTCGTTTCCAAGTTTTTCTGTCTTTATTTTCTGTTGTGAGTTTGTTGTGAATTTCTTGAGCCATTTTTTTTTTGTTTGGGGGGGGGGGGAATCTAGTTGTACCACAGTGACAATAACGCTTTATTCGCTGCGGAGTTAGTCCTCTGGCCAGTCGTTTAACTGGCTAACAGGGGCATTGAATATATATGGAGGCATGGCTTGTAAACTATATGGCCCGACCTGCAACAGTGTTAGGGAGGTAGACAAAATGGCGCAACGACTGGCCCATTTCTTCGAGGTCTGTTCGGGAATTGGCAAGCAAATCGCATCCGTGAATTTTTGTGCGGTGAGTCCCGCCATATGCCGGCTGCCAAATACCGGCAACCGACAAAAACCTTAGAGCAAAATATTTTCCGGGTGAATCCCAGTAATCACCTGTATATACAAACAAATAAATACAAACAAAGCTATTCAATTTCTCGACTTCGGAATAGCTCTTCAGTAAACAGCGACATGTTCGTTTATCGACAAAGTGTTGGAAAGAAGAGTGACAGCATGGTACGGAAGGTGTCGCTCTCGGCTGACAGAAAGCGGGAACAAGACATATCAATAGGGATATTTTAAAACGTCAGTGGCTTGCTTGCTGAGCGTTGAGTTTGCTTGGTCTCGGCTCCCTCCGCTTTTCCCATTTTCAAGCTGAGATTAAAAACGACGTTATTTGTAGCTTACAAAGCACAAACATGGCCGACAGTCAAAAAAATCAGTTCTTATATCTCTCTTCTCTGTTTATGATCGCATTATTAGTAAGGTTTAAGATGATGAGAGCAAAGACTAAGCAGTTGGACTGCTGGCAGCTATCAACATCGTACTTATCACGCACGTATCATGTAGATTTATCGCATGCATGATGATTGTTGATCTGCGACAATGGCGCATGCGCACATCGTGCCCCCATATTGGTTGCGTAAGCTCTGCGAACTCAGCACACTTTATCCTCGCTTAGTTGGCTGGCCAACGGAAAACAACGGCAAGCGGCAGGCGGCTTGAATTTAAAAACGGAAAGCTTGCCTCGCATCCAAGCGGTTCGCAAGCCGCTGATTTTTAAAACATCCCTAATCGCATCACCGGCGCTTTCGGCGGCCATATTGCCAAACCCAGCCGCGTATGCTATTTTTCGTCCAAGATCCGGACGGTACTGTAGTAGAGCCCTGCGGAGGTAAAACATTACCGTAGTTTGTGAAGCAAATGATGTGAGAGCGGATTTCGTGTACCTTAAAATTTTCGATTTTTTGGATCTATTGGCAGCAGCTGCAATTTTTAGCAAATGGAATCTTTTTTTTTTCTGATATACGTATTCTGATTAACGTATGTTTCCAAGCATACCGGATTGACAAAACAACGGTTTTTTTTTGCGTAAGAAAACCTCTGACGGCTCATGGCCAAAGCCGTCGTTTGTGTCTTTCCTCCAGTGCCCATTGCAGCTAGCTCAACGACTGGTTCGGTATGTGAGCTTGGTGCCAAATATGGTGTTGTTGATTCTGCTGTATAGTTTCTAGTTTCTAGTTTCTATTTCTAAAATTGTAAAAGCACACACACGTAGGCATACGCCACAGTGGATTACAGACGGTGGACAGCAAAGACGTTTTTTTTAAAGAATTCTTCGTTGGCAGGGTGGGGAAAGTTTCCTTTGGACATCACTATCACACACACACACAAATTTCACCATTCCTGGGGTATGTCTTGAGACACCTTCAAGTTTTACATTGTATGGCAATGGGTGGAACGGCCAAAAAGGCTAACAGGATGCTTTAACTGTTTTAAAGTCTCATTTTAAGATAATCTCATTCGATTCTCTCAAAAAATACAACAACAGGCGGTAATTACAGGGGGGTCCACAAAAAATCGACGACCCAAAATTTTCCAGGTCCAACTTTTCTAGTTAGCGCCCCTCAGAACCAGGAGGGGACAGAAATCTTCCTGGTTTTATTGGGGCGTCGGACGAACGTCTAACTGGAAAATCGTCTAATGGGGTAATTGTCTAAAATCTGCCTAAATAAAAAAATCTGGAAAACCATCTAAACGGAATATCGTATAATGGATAATTGTATAATGAATAAACGTCTAACTGGATTAACGTCTAACTGCGGTTTCTGATGTTATATGTATAGCCGCAGCGAGCGCGGCAGCGCGATTGAGGCAGGGATATTAGACGATTTTCCATTATACGAATTTCCAGTTAGACGCTTTTCCGTTATACGAATTTCCTGTTAGATGATATTCCGTTATACTGTTTTCCGTTATACGTTCTTCCAATTATGCGATTTTTCAGTTAGACGATTATCCCTCGCCCCGAAATTAGATTTGATTTGTCCTTTCTTTGTTTTGAGGGGTGCTAACTAGAAAAGTTGGACTAGAAAATGATGGGTCGTGAGGTTTTTGTGGACCACCCTGTACACAAGAAATTTTATTTTTCTTAAAAACGGTGGGAATAATTTATCATCGAAAATGGGCCTAATTTTGCAAGTGTCGGCAATTTTGGCCCATAAGTACTATACTACTTACACTATTGCTCAGGAAAGAAAAACAACTTTTTTTGGCAACTACTACTACCTTTCTTTCAACAGAATAAGGATTATCGGGATTCCCACTGCGGACAAACAAACAAACAATATAGATTTTACTGTAACTCGGCCTTTTGCCTAATACTTCGTTACCGCATTGTAATTTTATTGTGACGGACTCCCTGTTTACACTCTTTACTATTTTCATCTTTTTTCCAGGACGTAACCAGGACAATGCGTTCATCATCGTTGGCTGCGTGGACAGCCGTCCTCGTTTTGGTCTTGCTGTCCAGTCTGTCCGAAGTCGAAGGCAGAGGTGTGCCCCGACACGTGAGAAAACTTAGGAATTACGTGTGTGGTGGCAAAGCCCCTAAAGGTTACGTTGGCGGAAGAACTTACGAAAACAGGGACGGTAAACTGCCAAGAAATAGAGCCTACAAAGAATGGGACGTCCACCCACTGAACGGAAATCGAGGCGCCGAAAGAATTGTGACAACTGGTCACGGCCGAAGCTGCCTCGCTTACTACACCAAAGACCATTATAATACCTTCATGCAGTTTTAAATATCAAAATCGCCGTTAAGTTTTGTTAACTTCTGGTTTAATACCGTTAATTTGTAGTCGCAACCTTGTATCCATAGAGTTAAACGTTAATAAAACGAAACGGCATGAAACCGTTGTGCAATGGCTAGTTTTCAATCCATTATTTTTTACGAACGTGTTTTAGACGTATTTGTTTACAATGCGGAATTTTGGGAATTTTGGGCGAACTCGTCCATTTTATGAAGTCACGGCTCTTCCTGTCCGAACTGCTTTTTTCGACGAGATATTCTCCGAGAGGAGAGAGAAGAAGTACGTGACGGAAAAGGTGGAGAAGAGTACGAAAATAAATAAGCAAACTCCCGCAGTAAAGAAAGTCGTTTCCTGACGAGTATGTTTATTGTAATTTTTGACCGTTTAAACCTTCTTCGGCGTTGGTCACGCCGTAAAAAGAAGAACAAACACGCTTTAAAAGATGAAAATGAGAGTAAAAAAAAAAGGAATATACAGTAATTACATTGGAATAAAAAACCCTCAAGAATTAAAATGGGTTAGCCGATTACCTCCATATTGGAATTCATCACACGTGGTCCCACCTATTCTACATTCATGGGAGTGATTTCTACAAGTTAGCCCATCTATGTATATAATTACGCAGACGTCAGGCAGCAGGCATCGGCTCCGGCATCGTACGTCTGGTAGGAGGGAAAGCATCGGGAAAAGCTTTTCAGGACAGCATGCTTCTCGAAAGAACAGCATCGAGAACACTTTGAGCCTTATTTATTTCCGCCAGCATGAGCATGAATATGGAAGAATATAGCAGAAATGATCATTAGAAAGGGATGATCATTAGCATTGGGGGAGGGGGGGTCTTGAGTCACAGGAAGCGCTTATTGAGTGAGCGAAGCTTCCTCGAAGTGATGCGCTGATTGAGAAAGCTCGTTGTGCAACAATTTGAAAAAAAAATTTAATTCGGTCGAACGTGGACATACACATGAGCTACCACACCTAATCATTGTTGCAAACAGTGCAGATTTCAGCTTGGTTAAACATAACAGGGAACTAAGTTTGTTATTTAGGGGTCACTTGCATATATCTCACCCCATGAACGTAGAATAGGTGGCACTCCTGTGACTAATTCTAATACGGTACGGACGCTGTGAGCTAACCCATTTTAATTCTGGAGGCTTTTTTTTTATTCCACTCTAGTGCTATTTTTTCGTAGCTCTTATTCCGGATTTTTCATCTCATTTCTTTTTTTACAAGTTTTCGCGTTTTTTTAATCGTGACCAAGCCTGAAAAGTGGTTTAAACGGCCGAAAATTATAATAAACGTACTGCATGACATTGTGGGAGCTTTCTCGGCAGGAGCTGACCTTTTTTTTACTGCCTTTACCCACACAAAATCATCTACGAACCTAATCAAACACCCGTCGTAGCATTCGGGGACTGCAGTTAAGACCACAGCGTGGTTATCTAGACGGAAAAAAAATGTCGTGTGTTATCGTCATGCGACCCAGAAATGAACCCGGGTCGTCCAATGGAATGTCGACGACTCTAACCGCTGAGCTGCCTCGGCCCTACTAGATCGCAGTGCTCTTAACTCATGACTTTTTCGTCTTCACTGCAGTCCCGGCTGACGCGCTAAGTGTTACCTTATTTTAAAGAACGAATAAATCTAATTGATTCAGTGTAATCTAACGTTTAACCAATTTAGGCGCTTCATTCGTCCTTTTAATTTAATATTGAAGTAAAAAATACGACTGGTGCCTAGATTCAAACCAGCATTGTAGACCTTTTTTTTTTTTAGATCTGTACACAAACTGATTAACCGATTGAACCATCAACCCCGAGGCCAACTTGGAGTAAAGATACCAGTTGAGGTGAGCGAGGAACGTAACTTCAAACCCAATTGGCCTTAAACATTACATGACCGTCAGAAATTATTAAAATTCTTCATGAAGGTGGATGTATTTTCTAGTAAAAAAAGGTCGCCGAGCTGGGTCCTGTGACGGACTCTTAATACAGTCTAAATCTCCTCTTTCTAATGGATTTTTTTTTTCAATAAATATCTGTTAATAATTTTCAGGCCAGTTACGATTGTTCACGATTAATCACTGAAACACACAATTTATTGGTTTATAGTGTAGTGTAGTGGGGGGGGGGGGGGGTTCTCATAAGTGCCCGCATCAATAATTTAGGGCCAAATTCCAACTTTTTATTCCACCAGTAAATTTAAAATTAACGTGTGCATCAAATTGCGAACACTTTCGTTTTTTCTTAACTTTAGTTTGGCTCTCTACTTCAGTTTACCAGCAACGCGGCTCCGTCTGTTTTATTAAGGGCCGGTCTCTAAAAGCAACCTGTAAGGCAATCTTAGGATAGCTGCTGGACACGCGGTGCTATTCTGTCGCTAGGCAAAGCACGCTCCCCATTATAGCCTGGGTGTCTGGTTAAAACTGACGACGTGCAGCCGAACCTACGGATCATGTCCTATTTTTGTGCTCTGAACTGTAAACCTTCAAAAGTACAAATTCAGTTATCAGTTTGATTAAACGAAGGATTTTATAACATTGCTATTGCAGGCTTTTTTCTAAAAAATAATAATAAAAAAAATACGTATAATTACATACGAGGGGAAGAAATATTTAAAAAATGGCTCACCGCATTAGATTTAGGGAGATTAAAGAATAAAATAAAAATAAAATTCCGCCCCCATCAACAGCTATGAGAATCAAGGTAGAGTTGCGGCGTAAACATTCAACGCGAGGAAAAGCACCGCCACAACGACGGCTCTCTAAATGCACCGAAGCACTGCAGCAAAGCAAACCAAGAACCATTTTAGTTTTGGGGCGTTCAACAAATTAAGTGGCACGTGTTTTGGCACGCGTATGAGATGTATTGAATCCGGAGCTTATAGTTTCTGTAGACAGTATTTTGGCGCGTTTACGCAACACTCGTCTTTGCATTCTCGCAGCTAGACGCTAGAAATTATCTGAAATTCCAACATGGCGGCGGTTTTAGCTCTGTCAGCTCGCAACGAAACTAGGTGATAATTGAGTTTATAGAAGCGACTGGTGGAAAATTGTTTCGTCACGAGAAATTATTTATCTTACTGTCACGTATTATAAGACTGCAAGCGTTTGCTCAAACGATGTCGGATTTAGCTAATCCAGGGAGCGTTGTCACCATGGCAACGACACCTTTGCTATAACGATTAAATTTCAGCTGCGAACGCACAAAGGCGAGTCGTTGCGTAAAAAGGCCCTTACGGCTCTGTGCGAGGGTGGTGACGAATTACAACATCCAATCTGTCGAAGTTTTACGCTCACGTTTTGGCTATGATGCTTCTCTTTTGGTTTAAAGGGTCGAATTTTAGTGAAGTTTAGTTTATTGCTGCAAGTGACAAATACGAAGTGCACGAAAAATAAGGGCAAGACAAGAAGCTTACAATTTTAACCAGTGCAACAAAGATCCGGAGTAAAAAAAAACTAGAGTACTGGGCAGAAAACAAAAACGACAGCAACAACTAGAGTTAAAGTAAAAGGCATAAAATGTAGACAATGAAGAAGTATATATATAAAAAAAAATGAAGTAAAACTAAAAGTGTCCAAAAAAAGTGACACGATGTTGTTAACAATTGGTTTCTATTGCCTAACCGAAAATTTATGCTACCTGTAAATACCCACGCTACCGCCCCTCTTGGGCTACCATCATGGTTGACATATCAAGACGAAAAGAGATGGCCACCACGCCCAAGCCGTCTGCTTTAATAGGGAGGGCTACACATGGTGACGCATGCGCAGTGAGGTTGCGCACTGGCCGTATCTAGAGAGCGAAAAACCTCAAGTGTGATAAGGAGCATCCAGGAACTAAATGCAATTAAATTGCTTGCAGGTAGTATGAATTTTCCGTTAGGCAATAGAAACCAATTTTGTAGAAACAAGCCCTATTTCATGGTAGCAGTGAGACTATTTCAACTTCGTCCTTGGTAAGTAACCACGAACGAAGCTCCTTCTTACATTAACAATTACTAATTTTATTCCGTAAGGCAAGCGAAACACTTTAGAGGCAATGTTGGATAGAACCAGTGCCGCAGCTAGCCTTTTCAAAGTAGGGGTGCAAGGACAAATGTAGGGCCCCTGCGCAATAAGTAAACACATTTAGGAGCAAAGTAACGCCCAACCCTAACCCAAATGTAGTGAATTTTGTCTTATTTGGGCCTCCAACTGGTTATTTTTGGGGCCCCTGCCTCCTGGGTCCGGGTGCCTTGCCCCCTTTGCACCACCCCTAATTGCGGCGCTGGATAGAACTTCACAGAATACTGTAATTGTGCATAACATTAAAAACTACACGAACGTCAATACGTAAGGAAACTTCTGTCTTATCTGTTTGCTAACGTTTGTATTGACATAATTACATACGATGATGACATGTTTCATTTTGTAAAGAAACGCGAAGTAAAATAAGATGGACGGCGCGAGCCAAAAATAACACGTCCAGTAACTCCTTCCATCACCCTTAAAAAAAAATTAAATTGCAAGAAAAGGTCCAAACGTGCTGCAAAAGAATTTACAGAAGCAGCATAAATAATTGGCTCAGGAAGAAAGTTACAAAGTTCCAACTTCATTGGGTGAAAAAATTGTAGCATACGTAACATTAAGAGTGTAAAGGCCTTTCCAGACAGAAGAAAATGTCGTGCGAAGCTATGCGTGACTACGTGCCTACAAGGTCAAAATTGCAGCAGTCGTGTGGTTGGTGTTGCGTTAAGGACGAATATGTAAGTCTTTTTTACACCATAATGCGTCGGCGTGCAGCCGCGAGCAGCCAGTCTGGAGGAAACAGCTGTTAAACAAAAAGTTACCACCGACGTAAACATCGGTCCCAAAAATATAAATAAAAAGCAATACTAAAATGTAAACGCATAAAAAATGCACATAAAGAGGAAGAACTACAGTTAAGCCAAAGATTTCGGTGACAAACATGATAGGGTTACGAACACTTGCAGTACTGGATGGTTTAATGAGTTTGTTGTGAAATCATTCGCACTGAGGAAATAAATAGGGGGCAAATGCAGTGTAAAAATAACAGCAAAACATCGAAATAAAAAAAAATTTCAGTATTCCTTTATCATGGATTGTAATTTCATTACTATAACTTGCCTGGGAATCGAACCAACAACTCCGGGATACAACTGAGCTATTTTTTTTAATGTATTTTCCTTTTGCCGATGTGCTATTTATTCCACTGCGTTTCCTTTACCCGTCTATGATTTTCAGCAGTTTGTTTTTATTGCATTTACCCAACAGAAGGATTGATATCCTTCATTATTTGTTGTCTCTTGATTTCCTGTTATTGTTTTTCGATTCCATTTTAATTTTTCTTCGGTAAGTATTTTCTTACGAGAAGACTTTCGTAGAATAAACCAGAATTATTGAGGTATGGCAGGATATGAAACTGAAAACAACCATCTTGGATTAACAATCACCCATTCGACGTTGTAGTGACTTTTATTTTTGATAACAGACTTCACGGCCGGTGGTGAATTTGGAGAGAAGATACACTTGAAGAAATTTTTTTTAGGTTTTTCAGTCTGATGGTAAGGTTAGTATGCGCCAAAAAACTTCGATTATGATTATTGGACTTCCAAATTGAAGTAATTTTTATTTGTAGGTTTAAGCAATTTTTAATCCCAATCCTCTCTCCTCAAAATATACAGCCGAGTTACACTTGTCGTTTCCGACAATACGGGGGCAAGTACCAAAGAGTAATTTTTTTTGGCGAGCAAAAAAAAACACTTTTAAAACATTAATCATTACACATCAGTGTCAAAGTAACGTTGCAGACGTTCAAACCGAATTGTCTGTATAGTAATGACTAGGGCAACCCCTTTATATGGCCGGTTACATAGGGCATTGTTAGGATTTCCCGTTTGCATGAAAATACTGTGATTTTCTGTTTTTGAATCATTACTTATACACTCAATCTATATACTGTATATAATTACACAAGATCCGCAACGCAGTCATCTGAATCTGCAGCGCAGCACCAAGCAGGACATATGATGCCATCTCCGCCGTCTACTGACGGAACGGCAAATTATAAGAGTAGCAGCCAAGGCCCGCTGAGATAGTAGCTGCGCCCAGAATGCAACGGCCAGCAGCGTGAACATACGATGCCATCTCCCGACCGAACAGCAAATTAAATAAGGGAGGGGGGGGAGCGAGACAGGGGGGAGGGGAGGGGGAGGGGAGCGAGACGACGTGGATGAGCGAGCGAAGCGAGCGACTCCGCTAGTTCTAATGAAAGACACATAAACAAACAAACGAATTTATCGAGATTCCCACTATGTGACTGGAAAAAAATATGACATCATCAGTACTGTGAATCTTTGTTGAAAAGACAGTTCGAATTCTTAGTTATACAGACAAATCTGTTTGAAAGATCACAAACGAATAAAAGTATTAGGATTGGCGAGATTCCCAATGCGGACTTCAATAGAATAAGGAGGGGGGAATATGGGTAATCTGGCGACACACACACACCCAAACCAACAAACAAACAAATATTACGATCTTAGTTACATAGATTCGAATGGTCTTTTCAACAAATATGAACAGTATGATGATGTCATGATTTTTCCCAACCTTCGATCATAACTGCATTTGGCATCTAGGCCTCTATGTCTGTTGCAGTGGGGATATCCAGTTGAGGTCTAAACTAGCCTTGGATACGCTTAACTCTGGATCTACCTGATTCTAATGAAAGCATGGGCAACTGCTAACGGGGAAACCAATGGGGCAAGGTGGCATGGTGGTTAGCATGACCGTCTCCAGTGCTAGAGGTTCCGGGTTCGAGTCCGACCTCAGCCATCCCTGGCATTTTCAGGAAGCGAAGGGCCCTGTGATGTCTCGTGCTCATGTCGATTGTGGCATGTAAAAGATCCTAGGAATTCCGATGAGACTTACCTAACAAAATTGTCCCTCTCGCCTTCCGGCGCCAAGGCTTCGGCTAGGAGCGCACCAAAACTACAAATAACGGGGTAACCACAGTATTTGCATGCAAACGGGAAATCACAACAATGCTCTGTAAAATCGGCCATAACGAGGGACTACTGTAGTAATAAATAAAGCAAACATAACCATGGTGAGTCTTCCTGTCACTTCTTCTTCCCCTTCTTTCTGTTTAGAGAGGACCTACAACCATTAAGATTAATGGCCGAGCGAGCGAATCGAGAGAGGACAAATACTCGACTTAACTTGGATTTTGTACGTCTGTTTTTTCTGTCTGTTTGTCTGTGCGTGTGTTTGACTGTTTGGGACACAACAACGTACGCAGTTTTGTTATGGGTGAAATTTCGTGGCGATGGAGCTTTGGTGCTCGAAATACACTAATTCGACGACACAATTCCTACACCAAATATTTTCGAAGATATTCGGGTTGTTTGTTAAATGGCTGAGCCAGTTTTTAGTAGCAGCGGTAAGGGATCCCGAATTATAATATAAGGCTAGTGGCCGCGAGCACCACACAACCAACGAAAATACATTTTCTGCTGTGTATTATAGTGAAATTTCTTTTATAGTGCGAAGACTGCAAAAAATAATGCAAATTTGAAAATGTTAAAAACAAAACAGAAACACTGTTATTGTCAATTTTCCACGTTTTTCTTTAATCATTTATGTGGCTAATCTCGCGCGTGGTTGCAGACCTAACCACATACACTCTCAAAAAGCGCAGGTGAATACAAGAGCAAACAGTGTTGGATTAGTTTGTTTGCTTTGGCGTTCGCTAGCAGTATTTGCTTGTTTCATGTTCAGAAATTGCTGTGTAAGATGGAAATGAGAATATAGAAACTAAAATGTATTACAGAATAAATCTTGATCAGCCATCATATAATTGTGATTTTCAGATTTAATTATATGCCTAGATTTAGTCTTGATTGAAATAGTTATTTAGAAAAAAAAATACCATTACGTGCCAATGAAACAATGTTATTTCAGTACTTCTATCCTGAAATTTCTGTCATTTCGAAAGTTACAATTTCTTTTAAATTTTGATAAATAGCTGACAAAATTTAGTTAATGAATGGCTCATGGTTATTGGTAATATGTAATGAGCGCCATCCTGATGTTGAAGTGGAAATTTTGGAATTATGCTCATTGTCATCCCATTTGCTTCAAATTTACAACGTAGACGCTGCACCAAATTAAAATGGGGAATGCGACTACGGTTACTAATTTCTAAACGTAGCTATGTTTTTTATGGGTCATACTGGTGTGGCATGTCAAAAATCCTGGGTTTTCCAATTAGATTTCTCCAGCTTAATTGTCCTTCTCAACGTCTACAGTGAGGCAGATCACTCGGTTTAGGTTCGGCTCCACCTTAAGTAAAAGCAGCAACAAAACAACCATCTGAAACAGTGAATGTGACGTCGTCGGTATTAGCCCGTAATGGTCGCTATCTTGAAATTAGGCAACCATTTTTAAATTAGGCTTATTATCCTTCAAACAGGGACGAAGTAGGTTTGACACTCTTTAAAGAAAACACTGAATGTGACATCATCGCTATGAAAATATCTGTAATTAGTGAGCCTGACGAGACAAGACAAGTCGAGCAGTAACTATTTTTGGTCTTGTCCCGAATCCTATACTTGCAGTCTTGATCTTGTCTCGATCTTGGTGACCACAATCTCGATCTTGTCTTGTCCTGTAAGTCTTGATAGTTCTCAGCTTTTTTTCCTAATACAATTCAATCAGTTTTGTGAGTTTACAGTTAATATTCGGTTCGTTGTAGTATCTTTAAGTACACTTACTGTATTTTGCGGTCAAGAAGGTCAAAGTGCAATAGTAAACTGAGCCTGCTTCTCACCCCAATGCCATAACCAACAATGTTAACACACGGACAGATTAATTCAAGAAACGTGTTAATTACGTCTGAGGCCTGTTTGAGTCCAAAAGGCTACGGAAATAGGTTTGCATCCGTATTTATTTAGTTGGTAGTTTCACACCGGCTGCCTTGAAAATTATGGTCCTGAAACGGACTTCTTCTTCCCTTTTCTAATCAGTTACTAACCGGCCAACTTCAAATAACTAAAATAGGTGGAGTGATTTAAAACTGAACGACCATAACATACATTATTGAAACTAGTGAAAACTATTGCGTTGATACGAACAAAGTAACCAATAAATCACTTAATTCGTCACATGAAAATTTGACGAGAACTCTTTAAATAAAAAGAAACGGCGACGTTTCAGATTTAACGTTGTCGTGATTTGCTAACGGTTATCTGACGGAAACAGGCACGGACTGGCTCAATTCTTACGACCGGGCTCTTAACATTTTGGTCCACAAAATTAAAAAAAAAAGAATTGGCCCATTGAATTAGTTTTTCCATAAACTTATAGGCCCCCACTCCATACTCCCCCTTTGCAGCATTCTCGTGAATCGGTCATTGCAAGCTTAAACATATTAGCATTGCAATGAACAAAGAAAAAAATATATATTTTTTTTTTAAATAGAGAGGGGGTACTGGCCCACTGGGTGATCGCCCTCCAGCCCCTTTTACCCAGTCTTGGCCTGGACGGAGAAAACAATTTTTTTTAAAGTTAGGGTGGCCGTGCACCAAAATCGACAAAACGTCTCACGACACGACATTTTGTCGAAACCTGTCTCAGCTCGCTGCAGACGTCTCCAAAATAATAGGAATGAGCTGAGCGCCACACACCGGATGCGACGTCGTCGCTGAGGCGTCTCACGACAACAATGCGAAGCTCCTTCTATAAAACGATCCATTGCTGTTTACCGTGATGTCATCACGAGTTAACCACTGACGAACGAGAATAGCGGATCTTTGGCCGTCTGAATGGACTAGCCCAGTCACGTGATGCGCGCGTCATGGCTAACAGCCTTGGCGCGTGGTACAGTTTCGTCTGTTGGGGGAGAGGCGGGGGGTCTCTCCACCAGATGCCACGTCTCGTGACGTTTCGTCTTGCAACGACGTTTTGTCGATTTTGGTGTGCAGTAGGGTGGAGTGCTTTCTATGGTAGAAAAAACTTTTTTTTTATTTCGAATCGGCTAGGTTCAGAAAAGTTGCCTTTTGGCCTCCTTATTACTCTCCCAAAAGCAAAAAATTCTAAAAAAATTTTCAGAGGTGCCCCAAGGGGTCCAAAGTTTGTAAATTCTATGAAAATTTGATGTTTTTCTTGAAATTTTCTGTAAATCACCACATTTGAATTTAAAATTGGCGATGTGGCCAGAAGATGCCTTATAGCATCAATTTTGCACGCAAAAAAATTGTTGACCTTGCACTAGTATAAGAGGTGCCCCAAGAATCACCAAAAATGGTAATTTTACACAGTATAAAGCAGATGAACTCGCTCATGCCCCATTGCCACAGAACCGCAAAAACGCCTACCAATATATCTTTGGTGTTGCTTCTGCATTTGTGAGTGTGAATCTGGGGCTGCTGGCCTTGTAGCCAGGATTCCAGCAGAATCGAGCACCTACAAAAATGCTATTGGGCGCGAAATCCTATTGGGAGGTACTATTTTTTCTAGTTTTGTTTGTTTTCCACTATTGTGTCTGATCTGCAACATGTTTAAAGGTTTTTTGTTTTGTTTTAGACTGAATGCTGAGCTGAACATTACTGAAAACAGTGAGTGAACAGAAATACAGACTAACAGTAACTAATAATTATGCCGGGAAAAATGTCAGTCAAACCCAAAACAAGACAAGTGAGCAAATGTCCTGTTTTTGGTGCTCCAGCAAAATTGCCTGAAACAGTATTGCCAATAAACGCTGACATCATGAAGTATTTTCTCCATATTCATGGGGAAATGAAGCAAGGTAAACCTGCCGCCAAGGATCCTACAGTTACGGATGTTGCAAAATATGTTGCTTGTGGAATTGATTGTTTATGGCGCAAAGTTTCTATACCAATTATTTCCCATAGAAGATAAAGTTGCACCACAGCAAGTACCGTCATTTACTGAAGCCCAAATGATTCTAAATATTTAGCAAAGCTTCAAGACTTCTTCAAAGAGGCTATTGCAGCAGCACAACGATCAGATACACTGTATCTGTCACACTCTTTGGCTAGATTTGGAAGTTCTGTACGCATCCAGGAAGCAGAAGGAAATTCGATTGTTGCTACAATATCATTTATTTCAGAAGGGATTGGGAACTCATAAGCGGAGGACGATGCTGTAATCAGAACAAAATCAGCACTAATTTCACATGTATAATCTGCATCACAATTCGACTCAGACTCAGTATCATCCAACATATCAGTATCATATTCATAAAGGTTAGCTTTACAGTTAGATGGTCCGAGAACAGAGTTGCAAGTAGCGTTGGCAAACGTTCTGTTTCTTTTTCTTTTTGTTGTTTCATTTCTTGACGTTTCTTGGTTGTATTTGCATCAATTCTGCCAATCATCATATTACTGGTGCGTCTTTGGTCGAGTAAAAATACCCTTTCATTATTAGGCACTTTCTTTGCTTTCTCACATTGGCACAAGGACATGACTACACACTTGCACGCAGAAATATCAAACAATTGAGACTACGTCTCCTTGAAGAAGTCTTGAAGCTTTGCTAAATATTTAGAATCATTTTGCATACCCTTGTAGGGATTCAGTAAAATACGGTACTTGATGTGGTACAACTTTATCTTCTCCACTAAACTTTAATGGGAAATAATTGTTAAAGAAGCTTTGCGCCATAAACACTTAATTCCACACGCAACACGTTCCGCAACATCCGTAACTGTAGGATCCTTGGCGGCAGGTTTACCTTGCTTCATTTCCCCACGAATATACAGAAAATACTGCATGATGTGAGCGTTTGTTGGCAGCCCTGTTTCAGGGATTTTTACTGGAGCACCAAAAACAGGACATTTGCTCACTTGTCTGTTTTGGGTTTGACTGACATTTTCCCCGCCATAATTATTAGTTAATGTATTTCTGCTCACTCACTGTTTTCTGTTACGTTCAGCTCAGCATTCAATCTAAAACAAACAAAAAAAAACCTTTAAACGTGTTGTAGATCAGACACAATAGTGGAAAACAAACGAAAACTAGACAAAATAGTACCTTCCAATAGGATTTCGCACCCAACACTTTGGTAGGCCTTCAATTTTGCTGGAAACCGGGCTACAAGGCCAGCGGCCCCAGATTCACACTCACAAACGTAGAAGCAACACCAAAGATAGGTTGGGAGGCGTTTTTGCCGTCTTGTGGTAATGGGGCATGAGCGAGTTCATCGTCTTTACATTGTGTAATATTCCCATTTTTGTTGATTCTTGGGGTTCCTTGGGGCACCTCTTAATCTAGTGCAAGGTCAACAATTTTTTTTGCGTGCAAAATTGATGCTATAAGGCATCTTTTGGCTGCATCGCCGATTTTAAATTCAAATGTGGTGACTTACATAAAATTTCGAGAAAAACGTCAAATTTTTATAGAATTTACAAAACTTTGGACCCCTTGGGGCACCTCTGAAAATTTTTTTAGAATTTTTTGCTTTTGGGAGAGTGATAAGGAGGCCAAAAGGCAACTTTTCCACACCTAGCCGATTCGAAATAAAAAAAAAGTGTTTTTCACTCCACCCTAGTGTGCAGCCACCCTTAGATCACACGACACTAATCGACAAACACGAGTGGGCTTCTCGGGTCCCAGCTAACTGCCCGTGGTAGTTTCCATACCGTTCTTCACAAAATTTGCTTTAAGAATCACAATACAGTTAGGAGCATAGCCAACATCTAGACACACGCTAGTGTGTCGCGCCAAGTTAGGCAACAAACATCACATCAATTCAATTCAATTGTCCAGGTTGTAAACCATTGTATCGCGACGCCATAGTGTCAGTGTCTAATATCTTGAAGCATAGTTGGGCACATTTCAGTTACTTGGGGAAAAATAATAATACGGTACAAAAGCTTAAATTGTGTTGAAATCGAGAGCATTGACCCACCTGACAAAAATTAACTCGTGTAGGAATGCCCGCTAAGCTGCTTTCAATGCAAAATCTGACCCTCGATAACCTTGAAAATGTGTTACTAGTCCGCTAACCCCCATGTTATATCCCATAGCGTGATTATTCATCGATACCGAGATAACGGGAAGGCTTTCTGCTACGAAATTGGATGAATGGGTGCAGTACAATACGAACTGCATACCTTTTATGGTTGAAGCCTGGGGCGTAACGGGGATGGCGTGGGACGGCGCGTAAGTACGAAAATATTGATATAACCATTGTTAGTATTGTCGGCATCGTCTCTCATTGGACGGCCAAAGCTCCGACAATGACAACGTGTATACTGACGTGCGTGCTTAAACACACTAGTGTATTACGATAAATCTAAACAATGTTGCCAAAGAAATTGTATTCACGTCCAATTCACGAAAAATAAACCAAAAACAAAGCAAAATAAACAAAGCCAAAAACAGGCAAAGAAGCCAACAAGTTGAGAGTGGTTCGGCCCTTCAAAGGAGTGATATCAACACACCAAAACTAACTAAATAAACCAAATTACAACGAAATTAAAACCAAACCCAAAACCTATAAAGAGGTCACTAATTTGAGAATGGTCGGGCCTATAGGCAAAAGGTAGTAGCAAAGTGTTTAAAACCAATTTCTTGTTGACGTGGCACTTT
>JAHWFP010032702.1:0-13439 GCA_023313725.1 Lithobius niger
AATATAATTATCACGTCTGCAAATTTTTACACTCCTAGACCACGTAGATTTTCATTACAATTTATTTTCGTAAGGCATGCAACTTGTTCGTGGTAGCCATGTTGTGGCCGCAGGTTTTCTCGCTCGGAAATTGGAAAAAATGGTGTAGGCCCAAAAGGGTTAAGAGTCTTAGGTAACTATTAAGAGTTGCAATATTAAGCGTAATTTTTTGCGATGGCGGAACATTGATGGATTGAGAAATAAATGACCCAGTTCATTCCATTTCTAATATCTTTAACTTAATATGCATCATGCATAATGGGAAGAAATTAGAAACTTATATATAGGAACAAGGCTAAGTTACTAATGCAGAACAATAATTGAACTGTGGGAACTATTTTCCGCATAAACTGGCTGTAACAAACCATAAATGGCGTCTCATCCCAACACGCTAACATGCAGGGAAGCATCATACGGCATTTGGCGGCTGAAACAGCCATGTGTGTGACACAGTCCCTAGACTATTAGTCCAAATTTCATTCTAGTTTTCACGAAAAACATTGTTAAGCTTATGTGAAACTAAACGAAAACCAAATTACAGCACACTATCTTGCAAATTGTGACAACTCCCTATTGTCTTCATCAGGCCTCCAAAGATTTGAATACTCTCATCAAATAGTCTGTTGTTCGTTCTGGTCGAATGCAAAAATGGCGCAACAATTTTTGAACGAACAGCAGAAGGATGTGATCAGAGACGAATCAAATCTTTGAAGGCCTGATAGTGTGTCTTGGATGTGAAAATGAGCATTATTTTGATTGACTTTAATTTGACTCTAGTTTTGTCCTGGTAATGAATCTTTTCTTTTTTTTTTATCGCTACAAGTTTCTAATTTCTACCCACGGTATGGGAATGTGATACATTATTATGAAGTCCGCAATGAAATGACCTGACAGCATTCGTAAAGTTCATCCATTTCTTGTCCAATTTGTGACAAATAAATCGTTCAACAGTACTTGGCCATCAAGACAGATAACTGTGAAACTGACAGCTTCCGTCAACCCTGTGACATTCATTTTTTTGTATTAGTACTTGAGCCACGGATTGATTGCTCAGTGTCTACTTATGGTCTGACTGCATTCAATGTACGTTAAATCGTGTACTAGTTATTAGCATCATTAGCCCTATCATCTTGCCTGTCTTGCTGCCATTTGTAGTTCCAGGAGGGTGTTCTTTATTAGTTCCAGAACTGGAAGGGTTCAGCTTTGGATTAGCTGACGGCGCTATCACAACAACTTCTGGTTTTACACTATTTGACGTCTGATTCTTCATCTGTTAAAAAAAAAACAAAAAAAAAACACGGAATTTAAGAGATAAAATTCATTTTTACCTATTTAAAACACTCACCTTTGAATTCTAGCTTAAATTTGTTTAAAGTCCAATAATAAAGAAAACGTTCCTACCTGGCTACCCACCGTTGTTGGCAACCCAGCAATGAATTGCATCCGTTTTCGTTTGAGATAACCTTATCCGGTTCAACTAAAGTGTGGTGGTGGGTGGATTCATCTAAAGGTAACTGTTTTAGGAAAGGCAAAAACAGAGAATTGCCAGCGCCCGGGTAGGCCGGCTAAATTTTGATTCTATTGCCTAACGAAAATATAAGTGACCTGTAAATTTTAACATTCCTTTCCAGAATGCCGTCTTTTCCTAGAGGTTTTTTCGTTGGTAAAAGCCGCCCAGCTGCATAACCCAAGTGAGCATGCGCGAGCACATTCATCCTATAAAAGCGCCGAGCTGTGGCCAGTTGCCATTTTTTTCCCTCTCAGTGTTTCAAGGGGTGACTCAAGATGGGAGGTAGGGTGGTTACAGGTAATGTATCGTTTAGGCAATAGAACAAAATTTAGCAGACCAATCTGGGGGCCGACAATTCTGTTTCTATATGCCATTCGGAATATCCATTACCTGTAAACAGGGACGTGCACAGGCCCCCGAGAGAACAGGGGCAAACTTTTTTCTGGGGACCTTTTTTTTTGGGTGTTTTAACCTTTTTTTTACCCCTCTTTTGTGGGACTTTAACTATTTCTGCCCCTCTTTGTACCACTTTCTTAGCCATTCTTGTCCTTATTTTGCGTTTTTTAGGCTGTTTTACACCACCACTCCAGCGAAAAAGGGCACTTTTTTCAGAAAAAAAGGGGCACTTTGCTATGAGGGCAGGGGCTAGAGCCTCCCCTGTGTGCACGTCCCTGCCTGTAAATTTTAACATTTACATTAGACCTCGTCAAAAATGGTGGAGGGCACCACCTTGATGGGCACCGTATGGTTACGAGCTGGATTCCCCAAAAAGTTACAAGCTTAGCACTTTATTGAAAAAAAACCAAGAAAACAGTGAATTTGGATCTCTTTTCTGGATTTGGTTGCCCTGAAATGGACCATTTGTTTATAGAGATGATGGTCTTGCTTCTTTTTCATAGGGAGGGGTTGACAACACATCTGTCTGCAATGATTGGTCCCAGACGGTGTAGTCCATTGGCCTGGGTGGTCATCTCTCTGAAGAACTGCGATGTGAAGACTGATGAACTTCGACCCAAGATGCGGCTCGAGAATCTAAGGAAAGTCCATAATGTTGAGATGACCCTTCAGTTCATGTGTGGCGACCCTGATGTTGTTGTCGGTGCAGTTAATGTTGATTAGATGTGTAAGACTTGATCTAGGTTGCAACCATTCTTGCAGAGGTTACCAAAGTCTCTCTTGTAGGGGGGAAAAAGTCGATTGTAGCCTCTGCAGAATTCGTCGTTTTCTGTTCTTTCTATGTAGAAGCGTAGTGCACGTACAGGACAGAGATGATGTTCATGCTCATCACCGATTATGTTTGTAAGTGCTGGAATGACTGGTTTTGATGGTTCACAAGGCTTCTGAGTTTTTGCGCAAATGAAGATCTTGGCAGCAGGTAAATGGCTGTAGTTTGGGCAAAAGAAGCAGAAGGCTTGGTGAATTGATAATGTAGCAGCGGCTGCTACGACGGCTGTGCTGAACCTGACGGCAACATCTGGTGCGGTGATGACTGCGCATCTCGTTTACTTTTGGACTTTTAGTTTTCGTAGTACTATTCGATCAAGCATAGCAGCGCCTAACTCTCGATCGAAAATCGAAAAGGGAATGATAGTAACAGGCCTAGGCTTAAATAAAGTTAAGAGCTGGTAAATACTGCCGCCATGAGGAAGGCTTAAGTTATCTGCAATCCTGAGTTTAAACTAATAAGTTCCCAAGTTTAAACTCTAGCAATAATAAAAAAATGAAGGTTCAACTGGCTACAAATGTACAAGCATTTATTTTGGCATTCTGCAAAATAAAAAAAAATATTTACAGCATTGGAATTGGTTTGAATTCGTCATTGTACTTTACAGTTCAAGGTATTGAAAAATAACCAAACGAGTTTAACAATCAGTTAAGTTGCTACAGACATCGAGAATGCAACAATTAAGTTTTTACAATAAAAAAAATGAAGAAGTGTCCAAGTGATATTAAGACATCGGCCAAAAGCCCAAACTACTTTCCGACTCAACCTGCGGGTTTTAAACAAGAACTGTGCCTTATTTAGTATTTAGTGAAAACCTAGATGCTTCCAAAAATACAAAGCTATGTTGGGCAAAGCAAGTTGAAGTTTTAGGTTAACATTGTACGGTAACAGTAAAATTTTAAGAGGATTTTGAAAGGGGTCCCCAACGTATCTCTTACGTTTATGGAGAGATTACATTACCCAAGTGCCGAACATCCTGTCTCCATAAATAAAATCCAAAAGTTAAGGTTTAAAGTTATAAAATTTAGAATTAATGGGTCGTAAATATAATTACTAACTTTTGCCCTGCATGGCAACTGGCCGCATCGTCACGCTCCACACAAAGTTGAGCGTGGCGTCCCTTCGCTTCTGATTGAGCTATGCTATCGAATTACTGGCTCCCTTGAGTTTTATACTCGCTGGTCGGATCCAAATACAATAGGCCTAACCGTGGCGATGACGACGCATAAGGCAGGAAAAAATTTCTCCACCTTCAATTTGTTCGAGATTGGGAAAATCGCTTGGTCCCATGGGCCTATGAGCTACGACGGTACGATCTCACACGCACGTAAGCAGCCAGGTTTTGGGCGCTTTCAGAGTTAACACAAGATGGTGGCTATTAAGAGGGCCTTAGGAAGAGTTTCCAATTGAAGATTAAAAATAGTTAAATGATTAATAATGGGAAAATAACCTGATAGGTCGAATCTATTTACTCTAAGGTTGATATTGAAGCAATAAGTTATAAGTCAAAAGTGAATTTATAAAGCAAACAACGTGGCACAAAATAGCAGTATTGAGACTAGCGATTTGTATACGGTAGTATATTATGGAGATTTTTTCCGTTTCTGTTTTTATAAACGCAGATTACTTCAAGACAAAATATAAGCACATACTATATCAAGAAACCCTGTAAAGGGCCAATAATTGCCGGGCCTTTCCCTAGCTTACACAAATTGAAAGCTACCTCGCTTTATGCCTAAAATGGAATTACAAAAATAACTGAAGTGGCGTCCGTGAACTCTACAGTAAAAAAAAAAGGTAAATGTTTTTGAGTTAAACAAAATTTTCTTGGGATGAATTCAAAAGTTCTGTTTCGATACGATCGTAGGAAAAAAAAAAACTTCTTGAAGATAAGTTCAAGTTTATTAAATTTGGTTGAGAATTCGTGGAGAATTGCTGCAAAATGTTCAGCGATTTTGAGTGTTCAAAATTATAGGACTATTTCTGGTAGCAGCGATTTTGATTTCTCCGGCGGGAAAAAAGTGAACGTTTTGGGTTATAAGAATGTTCATGGGTCGAACTTAGAAATTCTTTTCCCACAGAAGAGTTGGCAGATACGTTCTTCCTGATTTTAAGTCCAAGTTTATTGACTTTGGTGCAGGAGTTTTGGAAAATCTTCAGAACATTTTTTGATTTTCAGTGTTTAAAGCGCGTCTTCCTAGTTTTGGATGTTTGGGGTTAAGCTGCCTCCCAATCATGCTACAGTGAATGCAGCACCTTTACAATAAAACTTGAACTTCGCTGCAACGCAGACTTGAGGATAGGGTTATCAGAAACAGTCTTGCAGGTGAACGTTTGTGCTGCTGTTGAGGAGTAGTTCGTAGGGTGCCTTCATTGATGAGTACAGGTCCCAGTCAGGGAAGAGCCGGCGAACGTTGGACGTTCAATTTCAAAGGATTCGAGGAGTGAGGAGATGCAGAAATCGTTGAGGAGGCTGGAGCCCTGACGATGGCGTTTAGGGCGGAGCGGTAAACACTAAACAAGGATGATGGATCCCTTAAAGCCTTCCTTAAAAACATCAGTGAAGAAGACTAAGAGTTCGGGTAAAGGAGAATTGACAGAATTGACTTTCCTCCCGATCACCAACGAATCCATATCTTCCAGTAGCTGTCATAAATTTTGTTGGTTCATTGTCCGACGGCTTTATTTGTAATTCTGACCGTTTGTTCCTCAAGAATTCCTGTCTTTTTGATGATGATGATAATAGCCATGCGTGCAGGTTCAGAGCGCCAAGGTTCGGGTGGAGATGGTTCCCTTTCCTTGCGACAGTTGATCTAAACTGCTGGGAGGCTTCTTGGGTTGTCGATTAGAAGATTTAAAAGTTTAGCGAACCATGCTACTGATGGCCAGTTCGGGGCTATGAGAAGGGAAAAGATACTCATAGAGGTTCTGCCAGGGGAATGTCAGAGCGTCTATTGCCCATGCTTAATCGTAGGAAATAGGGCTGATGAAGCGGGGAAATCTGGCATTATAACTCGTGGCAAATAGGTCCACCATCAGAGTGCTCCATATGATGAGAGATTCGCAAATGAATTTTTTTGAGAGTCCAATCTACTGAGGGAGGCTTGTTGCGAGAGGGAGTCTGCGAAGGCCCTTTGATTGCCTGGGATGTGAAGGGGTAGAATCATGGTCTTGAACTGAGTGCATAACTGGAAGATTGGGTTGACGTGATGTTGTGGAGTTGACGTGATCTTGTTCCCCCTTTCCTTTCGTATATGAGCTACGGTTGTTGTGTTGTCTCTTTGAACATTCCCCGAAATCAAGTGACGAAAGTGGTGTAGTGCGTCGAGGACGGCTTTCAGTGCCAAGACGTTTATATGATTTTGATCGAGGGCTGTCCACTTGCCTAAGACTTCATGGTGAGAAAGGCGGTAGACTGTCCTAAGACGGCAAGGTGTTTGAGATTCTGGTTGCGCAAGACGAATCCCGTCGATAAGCCCCTGTTCTTAATTGGTTCAGAGTCGGAGGATGAGGCTTGTAAAGGAAACAATCAGGGACGACGTCGTCTTCAACAATTTTGAGGTGGTCAGACAAGGGGATCCATGACGTGCCATCATAGTCTTGAAAGCTGTCTGAAAGAAATCCTTATGATCTGACACGTTTGATTTATTTTCTAAAGCTTCATTCAAGATGTACATTATTACATACAACCTGGTCTGCATTGTACAAATAGTCGGAAGGGCTTAGTTGAAATTCCTGTATGAAGCGGCTTTCCAGTGAACCTTGCAAGAGGTCTGTTTGTGTTGGCTTCGTTTTTGGTCCAAGCGTTTCCATGTCTTTTTCAATTGCCAAAACTCCGTCATGTTTCAGACAAATATTCCTTAGAAGGCTGAAGACGAAAGTCATATGGCCTACACTTTCTGCAGACTAGGTTATATCACCTGCAGTCTTTCAATGATTACACTTGACTACATCA
Organism: Lithobius niger; assembly: GCA_023313725.1. Classification (NCBI taxonomy): domain Eukaryota; kingdom Metazoa; phylum Arthropoda; class Chilopoda; order Lithobiomorpha; family Lithobiidae; genus Lithobius; species Lithobius niger. Next base: position 6,730 of record JAHWFP010032702.1, read on the forward strand.
TTACGAGACATATTTCCGAAAAATTTTTGTAACAAACTTAACCCTAAAACTTTTAAGCATTAAGCTTGACTAAGACAATGTACGATATTGGGAACAATGGTGGCAGAACAATAAAATTGGAGAGCCTAAACTAAGTACCCTTTTTCATGATTATCGGGCATTGAGCATTAAACAAGTTTAAGCCAAGATTTAAAGGTTTGTATTTTAAGGAAAGTCTAAACACGTTAAAAATAGCAGGGCCACCTGGTTGATTTTAGTTTTTGTTGCCGCAATGAAAATATACGTTACCTGATTTATCTTTAGCATTAAGGTAGACCTTGCCAAACATGGTGGTGGGATCAAGGTTAACGAATACCCGTGCTATGAGTCAACAGCCCCAGAGCTCAAAACCCTGTGAACCGAGTGCCATCTACCAGAAGTGACCCGATGACAAGCCAGTGAATGAGTTGATCTTAAAAAAACCGGACGGCAATGGCGTGTACACCATACAATCAGACTGGCAGGTACCAGGGGCCAACTTGCATTGGGGGCCCCAGCCCACCTATCAAATGCAAGCAAACCTGGAAATTTCAAATTTCAACAAGTCTGTGCACAGACAGCACCTAGACCTGGGAGTCTGACAGTGACTTAGAGTGGGACACCAAGAAAGCGAACTGTAGCCCGACAACTACACAGGAATAGGAACAAGAAAAGCTGCCCAAAATTGTCTGTTAAATTCCTCAGTAAACACTTGTGTTTGTGAACTTTGGGAAGGTGAGGGCTCTGCAGTTTTTCATTTTGTGTTTTGAATGTGTTACGAGCCACACACTGTGCTCACCAGTTAGTTTATTAAAAAATGCTCTGCCCCTTCCCCCCCCCACCCACCCACTACACAGTCCGACACCCAGGTTGATCATTTTTTCTACCACCTTGAAAATGTCTGGCCACCAGTGAGTGTACTGCACTAAATTGTCTTAAAACCATTGCTAACTATGCTGAGTCCAAAGTTAAGCATTTTGCCTAATTTTAATGTTGATTTAAAATTTTTTTTCTCAATTTCTGCGGGCCCCCAGATCCCTCGCGCCTTAATGTCCCACGCGCAAGGGCCTGCCTTTAGTACTGTGCCAGGGACCCACCCTTGTCTGTACATGCCACTGCCGGACGGAGACCAAGTTTGAGAGGCAGACGTACAACACAGAGACTCGAGGATCGCAGAGACGTCAAAGGTGGAGACTGGAAGAGGCCTTGACGTGGCGAAGATAATGAAGATCGTTGGTGCTCCAGTGATGGTCGAATTTGATAATAAAAGACCGAGCGGAGAGCATGCTGAAAAGCATACGTGCGACACAGGGAGTCTTGAGGACTGAAAGCGGCTTGGCAGAGGATCGGCTGACCGATGTAATGGTGGCCTGTAGGGAGACGTCAAAGATGGAAATAAGAAGAGACCTCAATGTGATGAGGAAAGGGAGGATCGGTGATGGTCCTGTAACGGACAAATTGGTAATCTGGGCTTGAGAAATGAAAGAGACATGTAATGATCACTTTTCCATTTAACGTGGAGAAGACCAGAAAGGCCTAACACGCGGTCTACGGCTGCATCTTGTAGAATAGAAATCGGAGGACAGTCTAGTTGGGGGGGGGGGGGATGAAGGAATAGGTGATAGCAAAGCATGGCGGGTGCGAACCAGCATATAATTGATGCGTTGAGAGCGGTATCGTCGTTGGAGGGTTTCAAGTTCGTTTAAAAAGGCCTCATTAGAAGCACGGAGGAAAGCGTCCGATTGTAGGGTGGAAGAAGATGCAGCAGCTATTTGTGATGCAGTTAACGTGGAGTGAGCAGCGCGAAGGGCATCTAGTTCCTTGACGAACCCATCGATGTATCCTAGGAGAACTTCAGGTTGAAGTTGAAATTTTCTAGTTCCCGTGCGGACAGGTGGCGGCCTCTAAGCAAGGCGGTACGGATTGTCGATGCCGAAGGGAACGAGCAGACCAAGCTGGGAAGGTGTCTTGCAAAGAGAAAAGGTCTGAAATGTGGCTGCAGGGAACGGTGTTGGATCTTGACGGGTAGTGATAGTCCGAGAAGAAGTGCAAGTCGATGTTGGAATTGAGGGCTTGGCATGTAGAGATGGAGGTTTCGGTAGGGCCAAGGGAGAGCGTGCGGTTTTTAATGCGTACCTTGGGGCGCGTGCCAGATGTTCCAGGAACGGCAGGAATTTTGTCGGTGCTGGCGATCCGAGAGCTTTTGTGGGATGTAATGGCGGGAGAGGCATTGAAGCTGGACGCTTGGTGGTTGTCTTCTTGGAAGGAGTTGTGTGTTAGAACTGATGAAACTTCGGAGGAGTCAGGACGGAAGTGCAGGAAATACTGCAACGACGAGCAGAAGTTGAATTGCACGACGTGTCCAGACAGGTAGGAACGAGGTTCCCTGTTGATGTCGTTGTCGAAGAGCCAGGTATCGCTGAGGCAGGAACGATGGGAGAGATGCCAGGGAACGAAATTTTGCTAGACCGCAGGTGGTGCGGGGAACGTGGTGGCAGTGACAAAAAAGTCCAGGGAACCATGACCGAAAAGTATAGTGAACACCATAGTTCAGGAACGAACAGTCTTCGTCACAGGTTAAGTGAATCTTGGTTGGAGAAAGAGGCACAGGTCTGGGCATTGCTGACGTTGCAGCAGGTCCAGGAGGACAACATGGAACGGGTGATGCTGACGAGCCGTGGAAAGGACGCCGGAACGTGGGAAACGGCACTGGCAGGTGGGTAGCACACTATGCCTGTAGTGTTGGTGACAAATCGCCAGCGGAACCAAGAGGTTCCGTTAGAATTGGGAGGGCAAAGACGGATATGAGGAGGAGACGCTTGCTGTCGAATGGCACGGCCGGATGAAGGAATCCGTGGATCTGTAGGTAACGCTGTTGGAGAGATGCGAGGAACGCAACCGAAGGTTGAGTGTCTTTCGTTGGTACGAATCGCTGGGTGACTTCATAGGGAATGCGGTAACGAAGGCCGGGAATGTTGCAGAAGGTGGCTGAAGTGGCTGCCAAGTCTGAAGGGAACGGACGACCGGGGAACGGCCAGAACGACGGTTCATTGTCCGGGGTGATCAGGTAATCCGGGTCTGTGGAGCCGTGTAGCTCGTCCGTCGCTGTCCAGATCCCAAAGGCGGAGGAGCAGTGACTATACTGCTCGTTGGGAACCGAGATGGAACCGTGGCAGGCAACCGCGTTCCTTTTGGTAGGAGCACAGTAACGCCGTGGATGGCCGGAATGGTTCGAAGACCAGGGAACCGGAATCGACCGTAGAGCGATGTAAATAGCGTACGCTGTAGAGAAGAAAAATGTTAGCTGTGGAAGGGAGAAATTGGGATCACTGGAACACAAACATCAACAAGAAGGCAGGTGGTAGGACAGTGAGTAAAGAAGGTGAACCAGTCCTTCCTTTGGTGGTTCCCTTGTCTGTGCCATAGCGGAGTATGAGACTGGACTGAGGGGGGGTCAAGGAACATGGGCCAGAGTGCAGGAGAGGAACATCTACCTAAGGCGATGGGTAGATAAGTAAGAGCAGCCGAACTGCTCTGTCTGAGTTTATCTATGATAGAGGTTGCACAGGAGAATGCGCAGTAGGGCGGCGATGCGGATGCCTATCTTCAAACAGAAACCGCAAAAGAGTGCGTCCAATAGGTATTTCCAATGGGCCGAGCACAGCGGATCCTTCATGTTAATGGCCGAATTACAACCATGCAGAATCGTATAAATGAAGGAAGCTGCGCAGCAACATTCGCAGTGGGGTCGTGTAGTTGTTGGATTTAAGAGACAAGTGTCTCCTGCATTGTGTCCTCTAAATGTGACAGACCGAGGTCTGGTAAGAGGAGTGTGGGGTAACATGAAGTGATGCTGTCGTTGAGTTGGTGCGAATGCCCCCTCCCCCCGTCACACGCCGAGGCCAAGCCGGGGATCGAGGAGTAACGGGAGGAACGTGCATTGCACAGACGTCTGGCGGATCATTGTCCGATGGATGTTGTCTAGGCGGATCGATGATAAGATGGTTGCTGTCAAATGAAACTGAGTCGTGTCAAGGAACCAAGGGCATGGTTGCCAGGCGAATCGTTGCTACAATCCGTGCGAATTGAGGATCGGGAATCGAACGGGTATCGAGCGGGATTCTTGTGTGGAAGTAGACGACGGTCCCCCCCCCCCCCTTTCCCAGGTACGGGACCGAGGGAAAAAGGCGGAACGTTAATCCGCTGGAGGAAGGAGACTGGAATCAACGAAGAGGAACCAGTAAGTTGTAGCGATGTATTCCAGTCCGCAGGGATCGCACAGAGGCAGTTGGAACCGAAGGGATCGTGAACACGTTCCGGGTTGTGTGAATCGCAGAACGGATTGATCCAGCTGTGGCTAGTAGTTAGCCAAAGAAGCCATGGTTACACTGGGCGCACCCTTAACATTAATAGATGGTAAGGCTGTACCGAACCGAACATGGCCGAACAGAGGGTGTTCTGTTCGGTGTTCAGGCTTTTAAACGCAAAATACCAAACCGAACATATTTTCACTTCTAATCGACGGATTTTGATGTTTGATTACACCACTTTGAAGGTTTTTTCGCCAGCTTTCCATTGGTCCAAACCACAAGTTCCTAGCTCTAACGATACAGAAGTTGAAGTTGTCCGTATGAAAATACCTACATTTGTTAAGAAACTTGTGCTTTGATGAATCTTTGTGAACTGAGTTCTTCTACATTTTAGTTTAGATAGATTGGTTTGGTACATTTTTTTTGGGTTCGGAAGTGTTCGGTGTTCGGCTTATTTAAGGTTTGTTCGGTTTGGTTCGATTCGGCTGAAAAATTCTCGTTCGGTACAAGCTTAATAGATGGTAAGGGGCACAAAAACCGTAACAGAACCGGGTAGGTTCTCGGGGAACCGGCAACCGACGTATCCCTGTTCCAGGAGGCAACTGGGTAATCGACGGCACGTTGTCTCTTCCCTATGTCTTCGGGAATCGTAGCCCAAAGGTGGTCCGTCGCTGTTCGGATTGTAAAGATGAAGGAGCAGTGACTACACTGCTCATTGGGAACCGAGATGGAACCGCGTTCTTGATGGTAGGAACGCAGGAACGCCGTGGATGGCCGGAACGGACCAGGGAACCGGAACGAAGATGGGGTGCTCAAGGCGGTCACGACGACGTGAACACCCTAGCAGAAATGATGACACGAGGTCGGCTGCGCTGTGTTACAAGTCCGGCTATGATTCAAGCTCCAAAGCTTCTAGGGGATAATTCAAGCTCAAAAGGAGAATCGCTAATAAAAACAAGTAATGTATATTTTCATCGGCTATAAAAACATAGTTTACAGTACAAACAAAAACAAAACGGGGATCGGTAAAAGCACCATCTAAAGATAATTCCCTGTTAGGGTATTGTATTGTGCCACGTATCCAGTGTGCTTGCCCATTGGTGAGCGAAGTGGGCCACAGCCAGCACGAACATGTTAGGCACCACAAGGATTCTTCAATGAACCAACCCCCCCCCACCCAAAACATATTTCCTCCTACGGGCGGCTAAGGATGAGAGACTGTTTTGTTCTCAACCATCGGCTGGCTAGCACGTGCCCAAGGCGGCTCTTCTTTGGGGCCATATGTGTGTTGCTTGCAACCCTCTCGAATGCGAATCCAGTAGCAGTCACCACTTGGCCAGTAGATCTGACAAAGCATTCGCCATTTTACAATTTCTACTCGCCAAATACATTTTGCACGATGCGTAGTTTTTCTAATTTATGCATTTACGAAATTGTAAAATTTCCTTTAACCCCAGTATTAATGAAGAAAAAGCAGTTATGTATCCCTCATAAATCTGAGCATAACGCCGCAAACCGTTCGTCTCTAACTTACACGGTTCCACAGATATCGCTCTTTGAGTGGTATACTCTATTGCTAGTCGCCATTTCGGCGAGTAAGGCTACAGGGCTATAGGCGAGTGGCGACCGACATTGGAGAGGGTTGGTTGCTTGAAATATCCAAAATTAACCCAAACTAAGCAACTTCCTCCCCACTCCCCCTCATAACTCAGTATAATAAAATTACGTTACACTTACTGCATCTTTGGTCTCCTTCAAATGAAATTCATGTTCCGGAATCAGTGTGTTTTTCTTCAATTTCAGTAGACCCAAATACCTGTTTCAACAACAAAATACAGCAGAAAGAGAAATTATAGTCTATGCAAACACAGTGTCTTGTCATTACAGTATTTTGTGCAACTAACCCTTGAGCAAGAGCAAAGAGATCGGGTCGTTTCTGTTTCTCTGCATCTCTAACGTGCTTAATGCGCTGCTCAATGACTGCAGCAAGATTGCTCACAACAGGATAATGTGTTACAACCTAATATACGAAAAAACAATTAGGAATGAATAGAAATAAAATAAGCTTGTGGGGCAACACAATTTAGCAATTCTTTTGTGTGGATGCTTTTATCCTGTTAAAAATAAGGATAAAACTGACTAACCTTGATAAGCATAATAATGGAATTTCGAATTTGCACAAAGTCTCCCGAGTTTAAGCAGGTCATCAAAGCCTACAAACAAATAATACAGATTCCTGATAAATACGACACTGCCCATCTACCACCTCCTCAGCCTCTAACACTGCTAATACTAACTGAAGTAGGAACTTACTTTGGTAATTTTGAAGTGCCATTTGTGGCAGACGTGGCGGTAGTTTTCATAGTCCACGTGATCACTAGC
>JAHWFP010032703.1:1362-11378 GCA_023313725.1 Lithobius niger
CCCCCCCCCCCACCACCACCACCACCACCCTGCTCCCTCCTGTGTACCAATCACTGTTTCTGTTGCCTACGTCCGGTTTGATGGTTTTTTGGTTGCGCTGCCATGATGATAAGTTTTGTTTTCTATGTGCCGTAGGAATTCTCATTACTTGCGCTATTTGCTTTCCTTCTCCGAATGTTGCCTTTCCCTTAGAGGTTTTAGATGAGAAGAGATGCCCGGCTTGGCACACTAGGTGCACATGTGCACCCCTCCATAAGAGTTTCCGTCTTGATGGAGTGGCATCTTTTTTCCTGAACGCTTCATCAAGCACGGACCTTTCGCTTTTCCCTCTTCATCTCTGAAAGACCTTCTAGACCCATGGCAAGATCTGGACCTCCCGAAAGCGTCGTTGAAGAAGACCCCCCCCCCCATCACCGGCGTACCGCCCTCTGTTCTTGATGATGGCATCAGCTCGTCGCTCACACCGCCCGCATCTCCCGCTTCTTCACTCACCTCGCCTATTTCGGATTCACTGCATCATCCGTCAAGCCCTCCGATTTCAGTCTGTTTCTCCCACCCCGTACGACCCACATTCACGTTGTCTTTCACCCTTCAGAATGCTTTGGCTCTTCGGAAGACTTTGGATTTTCTTTCAATCCTGTCTCATGACGGACCATCGATCCGGAGCCGAACATCCACGACTCCCCCCGCCCCTCCAACATTGCTTCTCGGGATCCTCTGTCGGGCTTCTCCTCTCCATGACTTTACATCGAACCTCTTCTTTCGGCCTATTGTCCATGACCCGACCATTGTTGTCTGCTGCCGACGATGAACCTGCTTGTGTCGCATCCTGCCGCCTGACTCCACACATCCACCCTTTTCACATGATCTTTGTGCCAGCTGCCCACTGGTTTCCTCATGGAACACTCGCCGCTTCGCTGACACCGTCCTTCCAACCGCCTTCCTTCACAGATCATTCTTCGTGGTCGGTCTTGACCATCACTTGTCGCCCGCCTCGTCACTTTCGGTCATCTTCCCTCGACTTTTCACACCACTGCCCCTTGACCAGATTTTATCTTTCGTTCTAATCTCGACTAGCCTGCAAAATGTTCGACGATTACCTATATGACCATCACACGGCCCCACTTCATGGTTGCATTAGCCCCGGGTCTCTCGCTCTCTCTTTCATTCCACCCTGATTTTTCTTTCATTAGGAGACTGTTGTTGTTTGACGCGCACCCAGCATTAGCCATGGCACCAGAGGGTGAGAGGGACAATTTTGCTAGGTAAATCCCATCGGTTTCCTCATGGTTCTTTCCAGGTTCTTTTACATGGCACAATCGACATGAGCATGAGTCAACACATGCCCCTTCTCTACCCGAAAATGCCAGGGGTGGCTGAGGCCGGACTCGAACCCGGGACCTCTGGCACAAGAGGCGGTCATGCTAACCATCAGAGATCACCTAGCCCCCCCCCCCTCTTAGGAGACTGACAGAATGAAGAAATTCATAGGACAACAGCTACAAGCAAGACTGAGAGTTCTCCTGTCACACCCGACACAGCTCCTTTCGGCCCACAACCGGTGTCTCTCTAGCTTGGATGGGCACAACAACCCCACAACATCACTTGTCGCTGGTCAGAGTTATCGCCCTCTTCCGACATTTTCCAGCACACAGTCAGCTTCGGCCTTCATTCCAACTACTGACGACTCAAAGGAGCACAAGAACTCATGCCCTACCCATCAGACCTCGCGCTTTGGCGGGAAATCAGCATCGTTCTGACTCGACCTGCCACTCCCTCATCACTGTCGCTTCTCTTCGTTGTCATCCATCAGCCTTCATGCCGTTACGCAAACATGGCGGGCTTTCTGCGTCTGCCTTCGTGGAAATTTCTAACGATCTATCCGCACATGTTTCCACAGTGAACCTGACAAATGGGTCTGTGCTGGAATAGTAGCGAGCAAGCAGCGTTATGACCCTCATCCATCGTGCCAAATTCATTGCATTGCACTTATTTCTCCGACCCGTGCGCCGTATGTGTCACTATCAGTAGGATGGATTGGAACGTCATCTTGCAAAAACTACGAGACTCTTTAAGGCGGCGGTCAACGGTGTAGAGTATTTCGTGCTGAGCTCCCCACCTAGGCAGGGGTCACGAAAGACGCGAGAAGACTGGAACCTGATGCTACGGTGGCAGAATCCAGAGCTGGCATTCGAGGAAAGAATTGTCTTTCGTGTTGATTCTGGCATCAAGGTAGTGGCTACGAAAGAGGCGTGACTTGACTGAAACGGATCAGATACGGTGGCTAAACCCAAGGCAACCTGATTAGCAGATGACTGAGACGGCAGGAAACTTTCTTCAATTCAGGAACGCATTTTTCGTGCCAGGTGTAGTAGCCACGAAAGAAGCTGAGAACTGAATGGCAGAAAACAAAAGAATTTTGCTACAACTGATGTAGACGTCGGTGGAACCCCTGTCGGCGAAAGAGCACCGAGCAGAAAATGACGAAGACGTGACCGTGCGTTTGCTGGTTATGGTCATGCAGGAGAAAAACAGAGTCTCTTGATTGGCTCCCGAAGATGACACAAAGCTTGCGTCAAACTAGGGCGGCCGTCTTCCATGCAGATGTCGTTGTCACGAAAGAAGAGAAGGGCAGACGACAGATGACGAAACAACTGGCAGCAATGCTGGGAGGCGCCTTTTGTGTTGCTGCCGAAAGAGGACGGAGCCACAGGAGATGAAAGAAGCTTGCTTTCGTTAAGTAGAGCAGGCAGTACCATGAAAGAGACGAGCCGAATGGCGTGACTGGAGCCCTTGATAATTCCCGTAGTTGCTGAAGCTATGATGGGTGAGTACGGCAGGGACCGAAATTTTCTCGCCGGACGAGAAATGGATCCCAAACAGACGCAGGCACTTGCCGGTCAGTGGCTCGAAAGAAGCAGAGTGTAACTGGGCCGACACAGTTGCTATGCCAAAACTCAAGCCAAGGCAGAGAAGGGGCAGTCCCACAGGCTGGAGGCGTTAGTGGGATGCCGAAGGTAGGCGGTGAGGTGCAGGTGGACGTTCGAAGAAAGAAGAGAACGGATGAAGCGACCATTCAACATGGCCCCTTGAGAACAAAAGATGCAATACTTTCGTGGCAAGCTCTTTTAATAGGACGGGTGCGCGACGAAGGTGAAGGTTACCAAGCTGGCCCGATCCAACCAACTTAAAATCTCAAGGATGAAACCAGCATTATGCGAAAGAATACTACAACAGGCAGCCCTCACTGCAAGGTTTTTCTTACTGGCAACTGCCGTCATTCATGTTGCAATCGTCCTCATCGTGATTCCCCAGTTGGTCAATTGTCCCTTACCCTTTCATGCTGAGATTATTGCAGTCATAGGGGGCCGCAAATGCGATTCTAAACCCTGTGGTTGCCCTGTACTGTCTTGCAGAGGAATTTCAAGCACCAATTGCCAATCGCTCATGTCCCAATTGCACATTCGTAATCACTTGGCAGTCAGACGCAGGAAGGCAGTGCTACATTAAGGGAATTTACTGAAGACGAAACACAGTCGCCTCTTTCTGCCCCCCCCCCCCCCTCGTTTGGACTGCTGTGAAGATGACATTGAGGAGTCTTACTCAACCCTGAGGAGAAGGATTTTGAGCTCTGGTCACAAAAGGACCCGCTACCTGCTGTCCCTTTGTTACCCTCATCGTAGCACTTTCTGACCTTCGCCTCTCGCTACGCTACCTCCTGTCCCTCGCCGACCTTCATAGCAGCATCTTCAGACGTTTTTCCTCTACTGCCTGCTGTTCCAAGCCAACCATCGTGCAGCGCTTACACCTTCATCCTTTGCTGCTAGGGATAGTCCGATATTGACATCGGTATCGGTGTAATCTGTATTTATCGGGTTTTTTTTTGCCATATCGGTATCGGACCTCTGTAAGGTTACCGATACAGATATTTATTACGCCAAGAAACAAACCGTCATCCCTACAGTACTCGACAGCTAGCGCGGCAAAAGCAACAATCAAGTGAGAAAAGCAAAGCTATTTGCTCAATTGTAATGAAAATGTACTGCATAATAGTTCTAACGCTCTTAAGTTTTACAACGGCCTACTTAAAATCTGACTGAGAAGATGAATGTTCTGAAGCCATAAGTAGGAATAAAGAGAAAAAAATACTGTTAGTGCTGCACAGAACGTTCGGTATAATCTTAGCAGACTGGAACTCATGCAGAACCAGAAACTGCAAGTTGCATTTGTATGGAAATTAAATTTTTAGTGGTGTATTTTTTTTTAATTATCGGTCTCGGCATCGGGTTGGTTTACCCTTTATCGGTATCGATGGTATCGGTAAAAAGTCATATCGGCCGATCCCTATTTGCCGCATTCTCTCACTCGCCGTCCAACACTTGCAGCCGACCAAACTTCGGACCTTCATCTTCAGCTGCCTGCTTTCCCTCACTAGCCATCATTGCAGCTCTTCAACCTTCATTCTTCACTGACTTTTGTCCCTCACCAACCTTTGTTTGCAGCTCAACTAACCCTCGTTTATCGCTGCCTGCTGTCCGCGCTGACCATCATTGCCACTCCTTCGGACCTTTGTCTGTCTGCTGTCACTCACCAACCTTTGTTCGTTGCAGCTCTTCAACCTTCATCCTTAGCTACTTTCCATCCCTCAGCAACCTTCGTTTGCAGCTCGACTAACCTTCGTCCTTCGCTGCCTGCTGCCCCCCGCCAGCCATTGTTGCAGCTCTTCAACCTTCATCCTTCGCTCTCTTCTGTCTCTCACTGACCTTCCTTCGCTGCTCTACTAACCTTCGTTAAAACACCGTTATTCATCTTACTGTGAAACACTACAACGATTGAAAAATGTCACACGAGACTCACAAAAACGCACACTTTCACAACGAAGATAGTCCACTAACTTGCAAATTTTCAACTACTAACTGTAGTCGTCATCAGGCACCTTAAAGGTAAGTTTGAACTCTGTTTACATTTCGTTTTTCAGTCCAATACACTGTTCGAATTCGAAACTGCCGCTGTCTACTATATTCAGTCGATTGGTTCATCCTTGCCCACTGTATCACTCGGGCTGTTCTTTACACGCAATCTTTCATTCAACTTCGAGCTTCCCTCGCAAGTCTTTCCCAAATAGGTGTGTAACATTTGAAAACGAAGGGCCTTGCACATTCATAAGCGGGATCTGCCTGTATTCGTGCATCTTAATCGCAATGGATTCAAGGCATCTTAAATGGTTGTCCCATTTCGAGTTAGATTTAATCAGTGTCACCGATTTACCCCACTCAACATCATCATCATCAAGCCTTGGACACCGAATGATTTTGGAAATGCTGGCGTTATCGAGGAGGAGGTGGAAAGTAGCAAGGGAGGAGTATGAGAAAGACAGAGCATTGTTGAAAGTCCTATTGGCATCGATATATGTGGAATTTGAGGGACGAGTCTATTGGCAAGTTGGAGGAGCCCCAATGGGCTACTCTAGCTCGCCAATAATCGCCGAGATGGATCTCCCAACATCTGGATGAAATGGTGCTGAAGTCGGGGCTTAGCGTGAGAATTTGGAAGAGATTCGTGGACGACACCTATGCTGTGCTGAAGAAGAATAAGCTTAATGAGGTACTAACGAAGGTTAACAACTGGAGGCCGGGGATTGAAGTCACCATGGAGGAAGAAAAGGATGGCGCCTTGCCTTTTCTTGATGTCAAGGTGTGGAAACTGGAGGGAGGCCGAGTGTCATATGAACCATACAAGAAACCAATGGCTACCATGAGAGGTATCCCCTACCGTTCGGGCCACCCAAAAGTACAACTGAAGGTCAATGAGTTTGTTCGGCTGGCCACAAACTCGAGCTGTGAGCATCTTGCCAACCCACATGTTGAGGAGGCCCAAGGTAAATTCTTGAGCTTAGGGTACCCGGGTGGAATGATTAATGGACTTATGAAGAAAGCGAAAGCTGTAGCAAAGGCAGGGAAGAGAGAGAGAAGTAAAAGTGTAACCACAAGTGATCCAACTTTGCATATAAAACCAAGAGTGACACTCAACCTACCTTGAGGGAGTTAGTTGCCCAATTCAGCAAGAACTTGGAAAGAATGGCTTCAGAGCATTTATTAAGAACGAAGAAGGACTGGGCAAGAAGATACAAAGGAAGGGCCAACACCATGAGAATGAAAAAATGGTGCGACCGAAGGTGACCCAAAAAGCCAGGGATGAGCAAGAACTAGCACGAGTACAAAACACCAGAGAAGGAGTGTATAGAGTACCGTGCAAGGACTGCAATGCCGTGTACATTGGCGAGACTAGAAAAGGAATACGAACGAGGCTCAGCCAACATATGGGGAATGTTAGAAATAAAGCTGTCGATAACGGCATTGCAGTCCATTGCACGGAAAGGCAGCATGATGTTGAGTGGGGTAAATCGGTGACACTGATTAAATCTAACTCGAAATGGGACAACCATTTAAGATGCCTTGAATTCATTGCGAATAAGATGCACGAAAACAGGGAGATCCCGCTTATAAATGTGCAAGGCCCTTCGTTTTCAAATGTTACACACCTGATTGGGAAAGACTCGAGGGAAGCTCGAAGTTGAATGGAAGATTGCGTGTAAAGAACGCCCCGAGTGATACAGTGGGCAAGGGTGAACCAATCGACTGAATATAGCAGACAGCGGCAGTTTCGAATTCGAACAGTGTATTGGACTGAAAAACGAAATGTAAACAGAGTTCAAACTTACCTTTAAGGTGCCTGATGACGACTACAGTTAGTAGTTGAAAATTTGCAAGTTAGTGGACTACCTTCGTTGTGAAAGTGTGCGTTTTTGTGAGTCTCGTGTGACATTTTTCAAACTAACCTTCGTCCGTCGCTGACTTCATTCCCTTGCCAACCATCATTTCAGCTCTTCGTCTTCCATTTCCCACATGTTTGCAGCTCTGCTACCCCGTCACTTCTCGCTGCCAGTTGTTCCTCACAGTCGAAACTTGCACCTTTCCAAACCTTCACCCTTTGCTGTCTGCTGCACCTCTCACCATATCAGCAGCCACAGCCGAAAGACAGGCCAATTTCACCCGCTCTTCGAAAACTCCAACAAGAAGACCCGGAGAAACTCGAAAGACTGTGATTGTCGGACCAGAAGGATCTTCGCCTTCCTCCATTTGGTTCCCGCTTCACTCTTTCGTCCGCACTATGGGACCAACCATCGATATCCGTTCCCACCGACAAGCCCTTGCCGTCGACCTTCTCACCGAATGTCCGAGCACCGACTGTCATCTAACTTTGCCCATAAAACTGAAGACAACTCCCCCCGCTTTCGACCGAAAGACCTGAAAGTCTGACACACCTGAAAGATCCGAAGGCACCTCAAAGACCAAAAGATTGATACGAAGTACCATGGCGTCCCAAAAGACCAAGCAACCTGAAAGATCCCGAATGCCAAAAGTCCAATTGGTCTATCGAAAGTTTTCAAGGATGCTTGTCAACACGTTGCTCTCTCCACGATCACCGACTGTTTCACGACAAAATAAGGGATCCGTCACGAGCATCTGCCTCAAGGCTACTATTCAGATTGTCGAACCCTCCTTCGGCAGTCCCGGCGTCATTGTCTCGCCTCCATAATCCCCACCACCACAACAACACTGTAACGGAGTATCTCTTTTCATCAAAACGACTCCTGTTGCAGACAACCAACTTAGCACCAACGCAAACCGAATGTCTGCTGTCCCTCACCAACTTTGCCGAAATCTCATCCTGACATGGGTCCTTCACTGCTGACCATTTCAAACTCTCAAGATCAGACGGCTATCTGAAACTCCTCAAACCCACCGCAGCTTTCCCCGGCCGTCGTCTTTTACTGCCGGTCTTCAGATGACTCCCGCATAATAAAATACTCCCAATAAAGCCCAAGCTCTCAACTGAAAGAAACTTCAAGCTTTGGGCCGTAAAAGGCCTCAGCTGTGAACTAAAAGAAGCCCCACTCTTTCGACCAAAAGATGCCTCAAGCTTTTGACTGTAAGAAGCTAATCCAAGCTTTAACCGAAAGACATTTCATGACATCCTGTTTTGAAAGTCTCGACAAGACTTTTTCAGCAGTAGAATTCAACCCACTAACACGAATTCACCGACAACCAAGACATGGACCCTTGTCGTACAACAACTCCGTTTCTTCACGTAAAATCGGCTGCAATGATCGCTACTTGGACCAAGAAGGTCATCCACATAGCCTACGACGACCTAAAACATCCACTGTGCAAACACAACATCAACTCGGAGCAAATGAACTCGGGTGGGGCACTCTCTACTTCTTCACAAGCCGCTACTCCATGGACATGAAAATGGGCTACACCGTGTGGTATCGATAGTAACAGCCAGATGTGTTGTACAATCCCCTTAAATACTCAACATCAAAAACGAAGACCTCCACTCCAGAAAATGGAACTCCATTCTGACTGTTTCTGATCATTTTCAACAAAGTGCGAAGTTTGCTAACTTTTGGGGGAGCCAGCCATGTGGTGCCTGCCGCCATAAGTGATGATGACTACTGTAAATGCAAACATTTACAGGTAGTGGATATTTGCGTGCCGGCAACTATAAACCCCAATTTTTCTATCTAGACAAAATTGGTTTCTATTGCCTTATCAAAAATATGCACTACCTAACCTTTCCTCACCTCTTGAGTCACCATCATGACATATTGAGAGGATAAAAAGCCACACCCGAAAGTTTTTACGCCGCACGCGCACTGAGCGACTTGGCGGCTGCAGCCAATGAGAATGCTTACCGTTTAAGCAAAACGACACACTAATCATTTTCATTGGCTGCAACAACCTGGCCGCGTGGCCAAGTCGCTCAGTGCACGGGCTGCCTTATGGGAGGGCTCCGCACGACGCTTTAAACCCCCCCCCCCCCCCCATATCCCACCACCGCTAGTAGCACCAATCCCCAGACCATTTTTTGTTTGTAAAAAGCTAGTCGCAAACTTGATAAAGAATATTCCGTTTTAGGGGCCCCCGGAAAAATAATTAATTTTACATTTTCACCCTGCTTCAGAGAAACTTAGCTTCTCAAAGTAAACTACTTTTCAGAAGTAGTATTTGGTGCAACTGGCTTTAAAATCATATGACATTGCTTGTATTTGAAATAGTTTTTTTTTATTTATATAGTTCTAACTTTCTCCTTTCAGAAAGCACTACCGGGGGTGAAGTATTAAGCCTACAACAGTACAGAACTATGATGAAAATCTGGATGTCGGAAGCTCAGCCTTAATAATGAAAGAATGCCCATGCGAGGATGGAAGAAAGAACGTCTCCCAGGGTTCCCACTCAAAAAATTTATGACAAAACGGATCCAAATTTTGTCAATCAACATCTTGTTTCTCTTTTAACCAACATAAGGTTAATTTTTAACCCGTTTTTAACCGTTGGTGTTGGGAGAATTAGTTTTTGGGTGGTTGGACGAAATGAAAATGTGACCTACAGCTTTTCATGACACACTCCAAGGTTATGAAAAGTCTTGAATATATTCCCCCCCACTCCCCCGGCTCCAAAATAATTCCACTCACCCCAAAGTAAGCATTACTTGTGACTACTCAGGTTACCTGTGGATGATATTCTATAGCCAAACGATTTCCATACATCTCCACACTTGTCCAAACTTCTCCACGCTTCTCCACATTTCTCCAGAGTTCTCTATACTTCTCCAGAGTTCTCTATACTTCTCCAGAGTTCTCTATACTTCTCCAGAGTTCTCTATACTTCTCCAGAGTTCTCCACACTTCTATAGAGTTCTCCACACTTCTATAGAGATCTCCTCACTTCTATAGAGATCTCCTCACTTCTACAGAGTTCTCCACACTTCTACAGAGTTCTCCACACTTCTATAGAGTTCTCCACACTTCTATAGAGTTCTCCACACTTCTATGGAGTTCTCCACACTTCTATGGAGTTCTCCACACTTCTATAGAGTACTCCACACTTCTATAGAGTACTTCACACTTCTATAGAGTACTCCACACTTCTCACTATCATGTTCTTTAA
>JAHWFP010032705.1:0-12741 GCA_023313725.1 Lithobius niger
TTGCTACTTTTGTACTTTGTCCCTGGACCGTTTTGTTTTTTCCAGAGGTAAAACTACAAAAGTAGCAAGCAACTACCCCCCCACCAAAAAAAAAAAAAAAAAAAAATTTTCTTTGGGGGAGTGGGGCTGAATTGCTTGCTACTTTTGTATTTTACCCCTGTACCGTTTGTTGTCTGCTCCCACTCCCTGACTTCACAATAGGGAGGCAAGGGCAGGAAGAGGGCATCTGGAGTTTAAATAAAGTCCATTTTGGGTAGACGGACAGGAGCACTTGCCCCAATGTGCGTAAGCATTTGAACTTATCCCTAATTAATAATTATCCTTGGATGAAACACCAATTTAGTGTTTCATCCAAGGTCAAAAACTCCTCAAAATGCCCCCTTTCTTCAAGTGTGCCCCCCCAATTTTTTTTTTTTTTGAAATTCTGCTTACGCTCGATGAGTTTATACTGCTTTCCTTAAATGATAGGGTCTACCGCTGAATCTTCAGAAAAGATAAAAATAAAGTCAATTGTAAAAAAAAAACCCGATTCTTGCATTCCCAGAATTCGTTCGTTAGTTACACCACTTGGACCAAATCTCACCAACTGTGTGTGTGTGGGGGGAGGGGCGGGTGAATAAACACGCGGTCCAACAGGTGGGAAACGAAAAAAAAAAAAAACCATAACGGGACGATGGGGAAACCAAGCCAGTTGAAAAATGAATTTTTTCCCTTTTTTATAATGCGTTTAATTTTCTTAATTTAAAGTTTGGTAACGCTCTAAATCTAAATATCGTTAAATCTAAATCAATAAAACGACGTCAGGAAATTACTCATGAAAGTATTTCTCTCTGTTTTATTCTGCCTTTCCGTGCCGAGTTAAACGTAGCAAACGATCAAACTAGGGGTGCTTTTGAAAAGTGACCTACGTAACTCTGGTTGTGAAGAAACATACTGTTGCGTGTACTAATGGCGTAGGTCATACGAGATGTCGTGTCATAATCCTTTGATCTATTTAGACGATTGCCTGTACATATAGTATTCAAATTATGCTTCAGGCAGTAAACTAGACAACTGAACAAACCATGGTCGTCGAGTTTGGTTCCTAAGGGTAACTGGGGGAACAGGGGGCTAAAACTGCAAACGAACCGACTACCGACCAATCAGAAACAAGACAGAAACAAGGAGAGGCCGTTGCATTCATTTGCATAAATTTGCTGTGTCAGGTGGATGAGTTAATGTTATGTTCGGTGCAGGGTGGACGAAGGTTCAGCAATTAATGATTAAATCTTGAACTTATTATCTTAACAGCAAGTAGTAAATAAACTCCTGCTTGATGTTCAAAATAATACTGTCTGTATTGTTGTCACGTGAATGAAAGTCGATACGATAACGAATCGTTCTAGTCACGATTTTGGGTTAAAAATTATTTTAATTCGTGACATGTAGAAGCAACGATTTTGCTTGACCAACCAGGTTAATTTTCGAAGGCATCCAATGTGATGTATCATTACACACCTAAAGAATAAGTATGAGGGAAATATTTTTTAAATAGTGATTTTCTCTGGCATTCCTCAAATCATAAAAAGTTATTTGTGCGTTGAATATTTGTGATGTTGGCACCATATAGGGCGTCCCAAAAGTCCCGAACACCCTCACAACTTTTTAAGGTGTTGAAAGAAAATCGTGAAACTCTAGCAATGTAAGTTTGGTTAAAGGATCTACCTTTTTGTACAATCGGCATTACGCCTGCCCCCCCCCCCCCCCGAGGGGGGGCGGGGGCAGGAGCCCCAACTCAGAAATTCTCAATGGAATGTGGGTAAAGGAATACCTTATTTGAAAGGTCTTCATTAGGCGAAAAACGTGCCCCAACGATAGCTTCGATACGTTGAGCCCATCCAAAATGGTAGCCGGTCAAACATTAGGAATTTCCTCTGCATCCCTACCTCTTACTCAGGCCAAAGATGTCGTAAAGGGACATAGATGGCAGCAAAATTCTTCTTCGTTCAATTTAGTTGGATTACACCCACATCTTCTGCGGTTTGAAGCCCAGAGTGTGGGCCTCAGTGTCCCCCCAGCCCCCACCCTGGAAAGGCCCACACTCTGGGTTTCAAAAAGCAAAAGACGTTGTAGGTGTGATCCAATCAAATTGAACGAAGCATTTTGCTGCCATCTACATCTCTTTACTACGTCTTTAGCCCGAGTAATACATAGGGATGCAGAGGAAATATCTAAAGTTTGACCGGCTACCATTTTGGATGGGTTCATCGTATCGAAGCTATCGTTGCGGCACTTTACTCGCCAAATTAAGACCTTTCAAATAAGGTATTCCTTTACTTATCACTATAGCTGGAATTGCTATTATTAATGCATATTTTTTTTATGTTTTGAGAGATGAGATTTCGCTACTATTCCATAAGTCTCAATAGCCACTTTTCAAATTCGACAACCTAAAGCTTACTGGCAATAATTTTTCTCCTCAACCAGCTGAAGCCATCTTCCAGGTGAGACCAATTTATTGGTCCCCTTTGCCCCTTCACTGCGAGGGCGTAGCTACATGGGGCACCTGGCCCACTTTTAACCGAACAATGCCCTTTTTTTCTGCCCAACCAACGAAACGGTCAACAGGATAGTAAAAAATGTCCTTTTCAACCTAAATCTCCTTTTGCCTTTTCATTGGAACAAAACGGTCCTATAATTGGGAGGAGCATAGGTAGCAAGGAACACCAAAAAAGAAAAAGCCCTCAAAAACTGGTGCAATTTCTCTTTTTTTTTTCCAAATCCATTCCCCCCCCCCCCTCCCCACATCTTTGAAAGTCTAGCTCGTTCCTGCTCGCCATCCCCAATGCTGCAACTAGCTTTTTCCAAGGAGAGGTGCAAGGGCGAAATGTTCGGCCCCTCCTCAACAAGTAAACAAATTTAGGGGCAAAGTAACTGCCAACCCCAACCAAAACGTAGTAAATTTATTCAGCGAACAACTGTAATAATTTGATAGTATATCTTTGCATGCGTTACATACATATCAAAGAAATTTTTAATTTCATAAGTAGAGGCAAGCAGTACCGTATTCAGTTGCAACGAAGTGTTGTAGCCTAAGTACCGTTGTACCGGAAGTACCGTAACTTCGATCCCCAAAGCTCTTAAAAATGGCCGCTCACGTTTAGTTGGCCGAATGCGACTGGACAACCTTGCAAGGTGTTCGGGACTCACACTATGAGGTCTTTTCAAACAGTATTCGACGTTGTATCTTACTTTTTGTGTCGAAAACGATCAAGTGGAGGCTGGGCCCCAGATCCCCTTGGTTTCCTGCCCTTGCTTCCCCATCGTGGAGTCAGCGAGTGGGGACGCACAAAAAAACTGCCCTCCTAGGGGTAAAACGGCCTAGGGGCAAAGAACGAAAGTAGGAAGCAACTCCCTCCCCCCCCCCCCAAAAAAAAGTAAATACATGGGAGGAGGGGTGGTTGCTTGCTACTTTGTACTTTGCCCCTTGGCCATTTTGTTATCCCCAGGACCGTTTTTTTTGTCCAAGACTTTGGACAAAAATAAATTTTCTTTTTTTTTGGGGGGGGGGAGGGGGCGGGGAATCGCATTCGGCGAATTCCCTGATTTCTGTCGGCTACACAGTAAGGCCCTCAATAATGGCGTAAATAATTTTTTTTGGGGGGGGAGGAGCAAATTTAATGGCCCCTTTACGCTCCCTTGCTAGGAAACGCACAACCGCTTCATTTTTATTGAATGACTATTTTCGTCATTTGCTTACTGTATATTATGGCTATCAAACAAAATAAAACGTTTAAAGGTCAATATCGAAAAAAAAATTACGCCTTGGCTTCTTTTTTTTTTCCTTCCCTCCTCGTTATTTACATCATTGCTCGATAGGCAAAAGAACCCAATGATATTAGTTACTGTAGAAGTAAAATTGCAGCATCACACAATTAACACTTCCAGGGCTTCACACCATTACGCATTCAATTTACGATACTTCAAAAAGTTCAACGAAAAAAAAATTAAATAACGTTTAAAAGAAACTTCTTTGAAATATGTTAGAATGCAGCATCAGAAAATTTGCATTTTAGGGTTTTCCCACTATTGTCTACTGGAATACGTATTGTCTCACATTCGTTAAACACGAAATTGGTACTACAATTTTAATTCTAAGGATTGATTGCCAGAACGAATCCATCTACACTGTAACAAACTTCATTTATAAGCAGATACACTGTCACGCACTAAGTATTTTATAGGATTCGTGTAACAAAGACATAAACGATACTTCTTCCGCCTTTGTGTCATAATGCTACAGAAATTCTGCCAGAATACGTGAAATAAATAAGTACTCTAAAGAAGCAGGATTCGGCAGTGATGTACCATAAAATGCTTCAGTTCCTCGGAATGCTCTAGGGAAGCGCTCCCCCAAACCCCGAGCTGGCTTTATTCGTCCCCCTCCACAATGTTTCTTGTCTGTGCCACTGGACAAAGTAACGGAGGCGTTTTCTCATTACTGAACACTTTTTAGGCTGACAAGTTTCGATTACTCATATTTTAAACAATTTTTAGCACTAATAACCAGTGACGCCAAAATCGAAAGATATATGAATGTGCAAAGGATTTTGAAGCAGGAACCTTCCTCCCCCCCCCCCCCTGCTTCGGAGTAGAAGTACCCTAAAAAATGCACTCTTGCACTGTGTCATGTAAATGCGACGAATAAAAATTTTTTAGCAATTAACCTATAGCATAAATAGAAGAAAAAAACACACGAAAAGTTACAGGATTTTTTTTTATAAAACATACGATTTTTTTTTTGATGTCATTCATTGTTTTGCTGAAAAGGGGACCTGCTGAAGCTTAGTATTTGAAGTAGCACACACCTTACAAAATCAGCTAGAGTAGAATTCAAACGTAGATAATAAACGGCTTCTCAATAAAAATGCTGCAGCATACAACTCACACTTCAAGGGTTTTACACCATTATCCATTCGACTATATTGCTACACACTTTTACAACGAAATTGTAGCTTTTTTTTTAATTTTTACTTAAGTGTCTCATTAAAAAAACGTTGACTATGCATTGTAATATTTCTTACTTCGAAAACGGGTACTAATAAAAATATCTGGCATTTAAAAATTGTCTATTTCTTTTAATTATGTATGAAAAGTGGCACCACTACGGTTGCATTTCCAGTTTTTCACACCGTTTCGTATACGAGTATACATCGTCTGATATTCACGTTAAATAAGATAATTACGAACTACAAACTTGATTTAAGGAACGATCGGTAGAAAACATTCATTTACGTTGCAACAAGCCTCATTCACCAGAAATTTCAGTACCCCATACTTTTTAATAGGCTTCTCGTCACAAAAATATTAAGACACTTCTTGCCCCCAAACGCAACTAAACATGAGCTTCAGTTAAAAGGCTTTACTACGGTTTCCACATTTAAACACTTTCTCACTGTTTTGTCGTAGAATGTAGAAAATGCAGCAGAAAATCTCACAAATCATAATACGACGTGTCACACTTTAGATATAATCAGCTTCCTGTCTTTCGACTTAAAATGTGCAACAGATAATCGTAGATATGCCTTACCACACATTTTACTGTTTAAGGGATTATCTCCAGTATGAACACGGACCACCAACAAAATAATTGCACTAAGTGAGCAAACATTTTTTGCCATATTATCAAACTACTTTCTTGTTGTTTATAAAGTTGAATTTCCTCGTCTGTCCCTTTCTGGCAGTTGACTTGGAAGATTTCACTTTTATAGTTGAAGCACGAGTGGCACATTACATAACACATGTCATGGCGTTCTTTGTAACCAAACTGCTTCGTGATTGGTTAAAAATAATACCGAAATAGTTTAGAATATAGCTTAATAAATTTTATTCGTCTGAGAATTCCAAAGAATACTTTAAATAAGAATTTATGAATAGCATTGAGAGCCCACAAACAAGCTATAAATGATACTGAAGTTTTAAAAAGTGCATATTACTGGCGCCATCTAGTTTTTAAAATTGAAAGTTTTAGTTGTCTAGTTCCAAAGGTGGTTGAGGCGAGTCTCCGTCCTCGGTCAAACGCTAGGACACCACCCTAATAGAAGCGTGTTACTCATCGTTTCCTACGGAACTTTTCATGGACTCATGATAACACTTAGCTGAATTATCACTCCTGGAGCCACAAAAGTTATACTGGGTGTCCCAAAAGTCAGGATCACCTCAATAACTTCATCCCCTATTCCCTTTTGATATTTCAAAGTTAAGTCCGCTAGGGGTACCCCTACAGCGAACACCATCTGCCCTGCCTCATAAATGGGTTGATTCCATCGAGAAAGTACCAACTACATGGTTTCATTCATCTACGACGGGTGGCAAAAGTAACTGGGGTGACCCCTGACTTTTGGGACGCCCGGTATAATTTCTACATTATCTTCACCGTGGCTATTCGTCCTGACTCTCACTACAAATGCCGTGTATATATGGCATCTATTTTTTTTCCTCTTCGCAAATTATCACAGTGCTCTGGTTCACCTCATATTTACACAACTCGGTACACATGAACCATTTGCATTACAGGCACGAGGGGAGACCATCTTCTTTGTGTACATGAACAGCGACAGACTTCGTGTAAAAGTTCAGGGGCGTAGGGCATGGTCACCAGGGAGTTCAATAAAATCTCAAACTTTCTTCCATCCAAGTTCTGGCGGTGGATAAATAATTGAGTGTTGGACAATGTCTTGATTTCAATGGAGTGCCGGGAGATGCTCTATACTTTGTTCCATCAGAAAACTGACTGCATGACGCCACGTTTTCTTCCACTACGAGTGCAAAAATCCGTAAACATCCCATTCGTAAACTCTGTTGAGTATACAAGTGTGATATCCACTTGTTTTTGCACTCTTAGTGCAAGGAAACGAGTCGTCATCCAGTCAGTTTTCTGAAAACATAATGCGGAATAAACTATATCAATAGGGCCGGGTGTATTACTCTTTCGTGGAGGAAGATTTTCATCTTGACTTTGTTTCTGTGTGAACATTCGCAATTGAAAACTTCCATTATCAGTCAGCATTGTTTTGCACTTGGCAAACAAAAGCTTCTAATGCATCCCTGTTATTTACAGAAAGAAAGTGCCTGGTAAGATGTCTTGATAAAGCTTGAATTATCTCAAAACTTGCCATATTGAATGCCAGCCACCGCTTAGTACGTTTCCCATTACTAGCAAATCAACCAGTTACATCTGCACCGGTCAGTGCATGGATTCCGGGGAGTGCAGAAGCAGTGGTTCCACTGCATTGTAGATAAGCACCTCAATGTATATTTTCATTCCATGGCCAAGGAAACCCCAAGAGTTATAGTGTACCTTAAAGGGCCAAAACCATAACATCATTTTCTGGTGAATAGATATGCGCGGTGTTCACGCCAATTGTGCTTTTCACTGAATGGAGGCATGGTGCACCCTGTCCTCCAACTTACCATAAAGTGCAGTTCATTTACCCTGCCATATTCAATGAGAAATGATGTTAAGTCATCCCTAGTTTGGTCATGTGACAACAATTTATTCATTGAGGTGTTTACAATCTTGTTTTCGGTAAAATTTTGTATTGGATTACTTTGACCTTCTCTGATGGAAATCTCTTTGAGTTCACGTTTTAGGCACCGCACCTTTCACAGTAAAAAAAAATATTACAAACAAAAACGTCAAGTGTGGTGTAAAAAAAGGGTTATATGATTGAAGTTTCACTTTACTTGTTAAAATGTACACGGATAAAAATTGATGATTTTTAATTTAAATAATCAAATCTACAATTGAGAAAATTGCATCTGTTTAAGTGCTTTTGTGCTTTACGAATCATACATATAAAACGTAAAGCACAACAGCACTTAAACAGATGCAATTTTCTCAATTGTAGATTTGATTATTTAAATTAAAAATCATCAATTTTTATCCGTGTACATTTTAACAAGTAAAGTGAAACTTCAATTATAGAACCCTTTTTTTTACGACAAACTTGACGTTTTTGTTTGTAATCCGTGTACCAGTTTTATGGCTATTGCATCGCACTAGAATGGTTTATGTCCTCGACAACTGAATATGCGCATGCAGTGATTGTTGTTGCCCACTTTGAAACAATTCAGCTTAGCTCTGAAAGCCTGCATCTACGAAATAAATAAGACATTCTATAGTTTGTAGCGGCCAAAGGCCTCGAAATTAAACACGAATTCTTATATGTTATCCATATACAATCAACAAGTATTGTTCGCATTTCTTTATTGTTCAGTCTACACCTTGCAGCTGAAGTTTGCTGATTGGCATTGCTGCCTTATTACAGTCAGTACTTACCTGCTATCTGGCCAAGTTTCGTCGAAAAATATTGAATAGGAACGGAGATATTAGTTTTTTTTAGCTTTTCTAAATTTTGCTGAAGTGAGGCCCTCAATACGCAGCCATCCATTTGGAGAAGTATTTTCTGTGGTCGTTGCACGTTTTTACTGAAGATTGCATGGCTGCCTGTGTGGAGTATAGCCATACCATCTGTAACAGGACCTTTTTTATGAGTAACATGTGTAGAAGTACTTTCCTCTTTTTTCTGCAGATGCTGTTGGTAAAGCGTCGAAGACAGCCATTAGCTTTAGCCAATCTTGTAATCAGCAGCCATCAAAGATTGTGACAAAGGAGAAAAATTAAAAACGACATGCCTTATCTGACATCAAAGTTTTGTCGGCTTCGTGATGATGTTAATAATTTTGATATTCAGTGCTATTTTCTCTTTCACAATGAGGTTCACTTTCTTTGCTGCTGAACCAAACTAACAACGACAAGACAACGACCTCAATGAATATGGGAGGGCAAGTGAACTGGGCTATGTGTTAAGTTACAGACAGAGGTTGGTTGAATTACATGCTGTTGATACTTCGCCCCTAGCAACTACACAAGAAAAGGTGGATACTAGACTCATTTTCCATTTTGTGCACTAAGCACGATTTGGGTAAACACTATGTATGTCTACTCACCAGACGTTGATGTTGTGGTTTTGACCTTTTATGAAGCCCTACGCTTCCACAAAACCGTGGGAGTTACCTTGGTCATGGAAAGAAAAGATACATTGAGGTGCCTATCCACTAAGCAGTAGGACAACTAAAAGCTTCTGCATTCCCTGGACTCCATGCACTGACCGGTGCTGATGCAAGTGGCTGATGCTGGTACTAAGGGAAACGGAAATGGTGGAAGACCTTCAATACAGCAAGTATTGAGATAATTCAATAGATTTCAAAAGGCTCTTGGCCATGTTCATACGAGGGGTTTAAGCTATACAACTGAAACTCGGTTCATTGGTTCGATCTCGAGATGAGGGGAAAGAGTCCCAACAACAACAAAAACAACTAGAAATGGAAAGGTGTGGAGGCCAAACGGTTCGATTGTTGTCAAAAAAATTTGTTATGCATGCGGTGAAATAGTTAGTGACACAACTCCAAATACCGAATTTCGTTGGTCTAAATCAATCTGGGAGAAACTATAGGCTTTCAAAAAATGACTTTTAACATGGAAGTCATGCTGAGACTTAGAGTCATAAGGACCGTGCCTTGATACCTCAAAGTAAAAATTGCCAGTATGATTGATTTTGTTGATTTAGGAAATTATACGGAACAGAATGGATGCGAAAAGTTTGGAATAAGTAGGACAACAGGTTCAAAAGAATTCTGAACTCATTTTCGCACAACGTGTCACTAAAAGGAAGTATTTCTTTCTTTTCTGTCTCTTTGATTTCAGTTTCCATTCTCCTCAGGATTTTAGTTATTTCCAGCAGTGCCTAAATAGCAATAGTAGTACAGTTTTCCACAGAAGTTGGTGAGGGAAAGACCGTTCGGTACTTGTTTAAAACCAGACATGGTTCACGCGGACACAGCCTTGTCCGGCAATGAATTCCAAGACAGAATCACTCTGATCACATAAAAATCTTTACGGCAATTTAGTCTAGACTGGGGGACCTCAAGTTTCCACGAGTGACCGCTAGTTACACTCGCAGAACGAACATCGAAGAATGGCAAATCAACAGAAAGAAAACCATGTACAATTTTAAAAGTAAGCAGGTCAAATTTTAATCTTTGCAGTGCAAGTGTTTCCAACCCTGCACCATTCAAAACGTGGTTCAGGAGACAAAGCCAGACGAGTGGCTATATCGATGAAAACGTTATAGCGGTGATCTGGAAAAAGTGGTCTGCTGGTTCAAAGCCAGGTCACGCCACTGAAATGACAACTAAGTGAGTAATGGTAGCTTGCGTAGCCTTTGGTCTTCTCTAGATTCTTGATGTTGACTTATTTTGTATTTTGTTTTGTATGTATATCATCTCGTGCACATCAAATAAATGAAATATGAGTAGGAAATGGTTACTGTTTATTAGCCATAATAAATAGATTGTAAGATTGGCCTCTTGCGAATCTCATTCAGACGAGAACCGGAAGTTGGCTTGTTCCATTTTGACGTTACCGGCATCGGCCAAGCGCCGGAAGGAACGCTGAATGTGAAAGTTTGGAATGATTGTTTCTAGTACAGTTACTACCCCTGGTTATACGGTCGGGACTTCGGAGTCTGGGATTACAAGGTGTGGATGCCATAACCATTGTAAAGCACCACTGTTAACAGACATGTGGACAGAATATACATTACAACATTATCTAGTGTTTGTTTTTCACAATCCAGTCCAGGAAGTGAGATACTTCGGTGTAAACACCAACATATCCAGGATGGGCACAGCCTGCGCGCCAAGACACAATGCCAGCCAAGTAAGCACGTTTGTTCTCAATGCACACTGAGAGCCCACCGGAATCGCCCAGTAAAAAAAGAGTTGGAACGTACGATATAACGGTTTGGGATTTTCTATTGACTCTTTATTCCGTTCCTAACAAAACCTAAACCCCAACATATGTTGATTTATTTCCAACTTGCATTTGTACGCATCAGATCTCACAGTCAAATAAACGAACAATGATAGCAAATGGTTACTGTTTATTAACCATAATTTTACACGCAATATTACATAACGTCACCTAGTGTTTGTTTCTTTCGATCCAGTCCAGGAAGTGAGATACTTCGGTGTAGACACCAGCGTAGCCAGGACGGGCACAACCTTTGGCTACAGACACAAGACCAGCCAAGTAAGCACGGTTGTTCTCAACGCACACAAGGGGGCCACCGGAATCACCCTGTAAGAAAAGATAACCGTATCTTATAACAGCTGGGAAGCGTTTACCGTCATTGTATTCAATTCCTAGCTTAATGTAAACCCCATCATACATAGCAATGGTCCTTTCCACCTTGATCGAATCCAGCGCACAACATATTATCTTTGATGGTGGATTCTCCATATTCTTGACGGCATTTGGCATCAGTAATCAGAGGAACGGACACTTCCATCAGGATATCTGACGAATTGCCATCTAAAATCATACAAGGATTAAGGACGGCAAAGCAAGAGGCTCAAGAAGAGTTAAATAAATACAGATGCAAACCAATTTACGTTGCCTTTTGGACTTAAGAGATACAGCCTGAGCAGGGAAATCGAACCCAGGTTCTTTGAAACCAAAGGCCGAAGACCTACCGCTGAGACATACTGGCACGGCTAAGAAACAGACACTGTTACAAGAAACAGACATTGCTAATTATATTCGATACACCCAAGGAAGCCAATTCTTAGAGTTGATCAGTTTATGTGCTCATGGAAGTCAACCTTTAATAATTGGTTCATTGAAATTACTTCCTTATCCCAGATCTTGGCATAACGAACTTCACGAATTTGCTGTTCTAAGTCTTAAATGTCTATAAGCTGTTGGCATGACTTCATGCACTCAACATAATGTTAGTTCGAACCGTGACTTACGTTGCTAAATAGCTCCAAATTAACACGAATCCTAATCAAGGGTACCATAATACTATTTTTAACATTTTAAGATAAATTTCGTTTTAATTGTAATGCTAACTTTTAAAACTGCACTATAATAGGTATTGCACTTGTCTTTACAAGTCCAAGGCCTTGATCCCACTGACACGGCCGAAAGATACCAGTGAAAATAAACATTAGGGTTTTGTGGGTGGGAAGTAGGATTTTTATCTCGTATCAATACAATAGCAGAACCATCCGAATGCGCTCAGGTTAAGTAACTTTAACCATTACTAAACATTTACCCAAAAATTCCAACGAAGACAAATGAAACTGCAGTGTCCCGATGCTACGACTGGTGTTTCCTTTAAATAAACACAGGGGTAACAGACAACTCTCTACCCCCACCGCTCCCAATCAGAACAATGTGAACAGCACAGCAGAGTAAAACACGCACTGCGTAACACACGGGCATTACCCCCCCCCCCCCCCCCCAACTCCACTTTTTTAATCGTCCAGTAAAGCGATGCCAGAATTCCGTTTCTGTGCTAGTACCATTTTCCAGAAATGCAAGCAACCGTAGCAACGTACTTTCGTTTTCGTCCTAGTGAGGGCAAATGAGGACGAAACTAAACTAATAATAAAAAAAATGTGCGATTACCCTCCGACATTCCCAAACTAACGATGCGGCTCGCACGATTTATTAGACTGACCCATTAAATGAAAAGAGGGGGAAAGAAGCTTGCTCCCTGCTCTCTGCCATACATACTATCATCCGTATTACCATCAGTATTATCATCCTCAGCCACACGTATTATCATACGCGTGATCATCCTCGGCCATACATATTATCCATGGCTGTCTGCCATCCGTATTATCATTCTC
>JAHWFP010032705.1:24393-35489 GCA_023313725.1 Lithobius niger
TTGTATGTATAATCTTCGTATCGAGTTCCTGGTGTGTCGTACCTAAGTGCGGGAACAATCCAATAACCGTAATTTTGGCCTTAGGGTATCACCATCAGGGGCTCACCATCAGGTTTCTGCCCATATGTCCACACGAGGGAGCATCGTCTATCCTGAGGGCGCAACGTCTTCCAAGCACCAGACACCGAACCTGGCCCGGTGACTACGGCACAAAGACGTGCCCCATATTGCAACTTCTCAGTCCGAATGACATATGCAGACTCCAAGGAGACAGCATGATAGGTTAGCCACAGTACTGTCAACGGACGTCTCTTCCAGATCCTGTAGGCTTGTCGCCGATCTTTAACCGCAACTGTACACGCAGGAGTCCACCACACCGGTTTCGTTCCCGCTGAGCACAGCGGTTTAACAATTCTACGCACAGAATGCACATACTTATCCCGCCATACTTGAAAGAACCATTATCCACAACAGGTCGTCGACTTCTAGACTTACCTCCAAAGATGGGGTACTGAGAGGCCGCAGAAGTACAGGAAAATGGTCGCTTCCTCGTTGGTCATCAGAAGCCTCAAGATAGAAAGCATCCGAAACACCCAGTGAACAGACAAAGAAGTCCAGAACAGACTCCTGCAGCCTACCAGCTTGCCACCGAACAAACGTCGGAACAGGACTGCGTACCACCGACAGGCCTAAGTCATCAATAACCTGAACCAACTGGTGACCACCAGTATCACATCTTGCCAATCCCCACTGAAAATGGTGCGCATTGAAGTCTCCTGAAATTATACAAGGGTGGGAAAATTGTTGCAGCCATCCCCGCCAAACAACACCCGTAACATATTTTGAAGCGTGCAAAACCACCACTGTCACCCACTCACTGCCCAACCACACCTTCAAGCTACATGCATCGATTCCATCTACATGCCTACACGGCTGCAACAGATATGGGATCTTCCATTTAACGAATAAGCGCACACCAGATTGTACACTGGACATAACGCAGTCAACATTAGGGAGACTATCAAAATCGCTACTCCCTATACGTGCCTCCTGCACACCCAAAATGTCTATCTGCTGCATCATGCTTTCAATTTCACCCTTCTTCCTGCCAATCCTGCGGACATTCCAGGTCCCAATTGAAAAACGACTGGTGAATGGAATCAGAAAACCCACTACAACTGTGAGCCCTCTACCTCTACCCCATTCTGCTCTACATTACTACTTGACGTACAACTTACATTCAAAACCACAGCCATGCACACATCATCTATAACTACACTAACATGCACATTAATATCTGCTCCTGATGAGCCAATAATCACACCCGCACTATTTTCAACTCCACTTTGCGTTATAGCATTCTACAGTAACCCACAATGTTGCTCTACGTGCCACCCTAACATTAGCATTATCACCTTCCACTCGCATGTGCATTTTTGCCTCCTCCTCATCTGCTGTCACAGCTGCAAAAAATCACAATTCCCCGCATTCACACTAGGAGCATCCACTTCTTTATGTACTCCTGGGTGTTGTTCACTTTCAGCACTGACCACATCACTCATAACCACTGCAACTGCATTTTCCGTGGCACATATCTGCATCTGCTGCTGACTCTGACAACTCGAATTTCCACTAACACACACCCTATCATTTGCCTTTTCATCTTCAATCTCCCCTTTCCCAGCTACAGACTGAAGATTCTTCTTCCGCTTTATACGCTGCCGCTTAACAGGGGGAGCAACCGGACGGCCACCAACCGATTCTCCAGAACTACAGCGCACTGTACCTTCATTTTCCGTCGCCGACTTGCGTGCACTGATGGGAGGCGAAGCAACGAATTTGGCACGATCATCTTTGTTAATACCTTCAGCTCCTTGCACACCATGCACATTTTGCACACTCTTCACGCGACCTACACCATGACCACTCACTACAGCACTTGCAGAGCTGGTGCGCTCATCCTTTGTTACACTTTCAACACATTGCACGGTCTCCACTACTCTCACACTTTTTGAATTTTCAGCACTGTTAGCACAATTAGCACTCTCAGCATTTTGAACACCTTTCTTATTTGTGGCGCTCACAGCACTCACAGAACTCACAGCACCCGCAGCAGAGGGCAAACTAACAACACCGGTACGCCCATCTATGATTGCAGCTCCTTGAGCACTTTGAGCACTTTGTGCACTTTGAGCATCTCTAGCACTCTTGGTATATTTAGCACTCACAGCACCTTTGTTATTCAAAGTACTCACTGCACCTTACAGCAACATTATCTTGCACACAAGCCATCGCAGCCGCAACTGTTGAACGACGCTCATTTTCGCCTTCCTGAGCTCTTGCAATTGCTATCACACGCAAGTGCGGCCACAAGTCACGTGGGTCGCGATAACCACCACACACCACGCACTCCACACGCGCCGGAAATGACCTCTGATGCCGCAGCGTAAGCAGCATGACGCGCGGTCCGAAACAGAAATCAAAGCCTGAATACCTCGCACCGGTATGATATCAGGTACGTCGTCAAGAGTTACATGTTCATGAAGCCTAAATTTCACATTGCACACGCCCGACGCACAAACCACTCTGTTTCCCTTTGTCACTTTCTCGAAGCCTTGATCTAGCACTACACCATAAGGACGAAAAGCTGCGCTGACATCAGCTGGCGTAACTTCATAAGGGAGCCAATACACTTTCGCTACCAAAGTATTATCGTTCAAATCACAGATCACTAACGATGCTCCATTGATCGCTACCGACGCTGCAAGCAATCTGCTTTTTGCTGCAGCACTTTTTAACACCACTTGAAAAGCGTTTCCAGTACGTAATGGAGCTATAGCTTCAACTTCATTAACGCCAACAACAGATTCCGCCGCATCGGATATTTGATACTGATAATATGGCACACCAGCCCTGTTGCACAAAAACACCACCGATCGCTGCATTGTTACGTTGCAAAGGCTACCACTATACACTTTCTTCAGATACTGAATTTCCCTGGCCTTTTTCGCGTCATCCTTCAGACTCTGCTGGGCTGGATTGAACAAACTTCTGACAGTGGCTATAGCAACCCGCCGATCTTCAGCAAAAGCAGCATTCACAACATTGCTGTATGTCAAATTGCCGGAGCTCTTGCCAGCTACATTGTTCCCATTGTTCAGTCACATGTGCACATTGTCCACCACCACATTGTTTACATTTGCATCGTTACTTCTCAACTCTACACCATCTCCCTGCTCACACTCTTCAACCCCAAACTGCCGTAACTCTTCTGCAGCAATACCTCGCTTTTGCGCTTCTCTACATATTTCGTGAAACACTGCATTCGGCACAACCCCAGACGTAATGTCCAAATCTTTTATCAGCCCATTTTCAACAAACTCCTGCAAAAGTTCATATACATCAGCAGCCATCTTGTCAAGCTACTACGACAATGTTACTATCCCCGTACCCGAGCATCGTTGCATATTGTTTGAGTGAGCTACAATCCGATCTTGTGCACCTTGCCTATTGTTGACCATTGTTACATGTTGCAGCATTGCATTCTGGGCCCCCGCCGCAGCCGCCTGTCCAATTTTCTGAAATTCTCGTGCACAAACGAACGCTAATATACACGGCCTGCCGGCCGTGTAAATTATCTACATAATAAGGTCGTTGAACTCAAGACTACCATGAAGACTCAAACTTTTAAGTAACAATCACTTGATTCGCTTTACGTTCTTGGTGCACGTGTGCACGTGTTATGTCTTATTTATTTATTTATTACACTTACTGGAGATAACAAGCCCGTACGCTACACTCTCCATTCTACACTTAACCTATACAATTAACCTACACAGGAAAACTCAGAATACAACAGTACACACTATGCTATGGTGCTATGGTGGTGAACAATTCTTGGTCCACGTGCTATGGAGTTCAAACTTTCGTCTAAACCGTTGATTGTCGATGGGTGAAATGAAAGAATCCGTGTTTCAGCTAAACGCGTGCAGTTTTAAAGCAAACTTAGCTATATTGCGCCTCGAAATGAAATTGGCAGCTAGAAACGATTGAATGCCTAATTTATTTTGTAGATGCTGGCTTTTAGAGCTGAGCTGAATTGTTTCAAAGTGGACAGCAACAATCAACACGGAGCACGAGACTTATCATAGCTACCTTGCAAAGTGGTCGGCAACAGTAAAAACTCTAAGAAGTGAAAACAAAACATTAGTGTTAGTGTTAGTGTTAGAGTAGTCTTTAGTTTTACGTTTAGTGTAGAGCATATGGAATTGTGTCCTCTAGGCTCTCGTAGAGTATTAAATAAATAACTTAATAAAACATTAATGAAGCATTGTTACGTCGACGATTTACTTTCTGCCTCTCCCAGAAAAGAAAAATGCCAAAGCCTAAGCTAAAGGACAAACTTAATTCGATGAAAGCGTTTGTTAGCCAATGTGTACAAAATTTGCATTGAAGAAACTTAATTCGGTGAAACATGGACAGACATATCAGTAACCAGTGTTGCAAACGGTGCGTCTAAGAGAAGCACGTGCGTAGCACGGGCTTCCCCTAGTTTATAGACATAAAATTCCTCAAGAAAAAAGGTAAAGAGGAATATAAGACGGTGTGACCTTTAGTATGGTCACAGCTGTAAGTTACATGTGTCTATCAACTCTAAGCAACTAAAGGCACCTCTTATCATGCCGAGAATATATCCTAATTCAGCCGAAATCTTGAAAAAGTAAATGGAAGGTGCAGGGATAAACAAAACAACTGAAGGGGATGCGTTGATTGAGTGTGCGAAGCGAACGAAATCAGCGATTGTTAGCCAGTGTATGCAAAAATGGGTTGAAGAAACCACCCAAAAAATTACTTTGTGGAAAGGAGATATAACCAAACAAGACTGATTCTGGCATCAGCTAAGAAATCCACAATTTCATGATACAAGCCAATTTAATTTTCGAAAGGATGTTCCCTTTCTTACTCACAAAAACACGTAAAAATAACATACATAAACAGTAAAACCATCCCCACATGCCACCATCTTGTAATGATGGCGGCATAAGGGGATGGTTTTACTATTTATGTGTGTTATTTTTGCGTGTTTTTGTGAGCAAGAAAGGTAATATCCTTTCGAAAATTAAATTTGCTTGTTTCATGAAATTGTGGATTTCTTAGCTGATGCCAGGATCAATCTTGTTGGGTTGAAGAAACTTGTGAAGAAGCATGTGAAGAATGTCCATACAATGAACTAAGCCGTGTCAATTTGGCTAATCCAAGGGCTAATTGGCAATGGTAAATTTGAAAATTATCAATGTGACAATTTATAGATAAAAAAATTCCTCCAGAAAATAAGGTACGGATGAAGATAAGATGGTGTAACCTTTTGTACGTTATTTAAATCGCACCGAATAATAATTTGGACGTTAAATGAAAATTGAACATTGCTACAGCGCGAGCAGCAATGTTCTATTTTTCATTTAACATTAGAACTATTAGTCGGTGCGATTAACTTGGTTAATAGGAGTAACCCTAGCGGCCTTTCCCTGGTTGAATGATATCACTATACCGTCAAAAGCCGATCGTTTTTGGAAACTTGGCGGCTTTTTTTTTTTACCAGTTTTGGTTTGGGTGGAGTATTATTATTAGAGAAAAGCTTCCAAATATCAAAGCAACTTGTTTCAATTGTTACTTTTTCCTGATTCATGGTATCTTATGGAGATTTTTTTCCTTAAACTCGGAACTTATGGGAAACTTATGGGAACTTAAACTCGGACCTTCGAATTTTTTTTATTTTATTTAATTTATTTGGGGTCGATGGCATGCGGCCCCAGCGACCACCCCCTGGCTACGGACCTTGAAAATTTAGTCGGGAGGAAGCCTATTCACCCACGCAACACGGTATCGAGACTATTTTTAATGAAGCTTTCGTTAACATCTCGGATTTTAAATATAATTTTTTGATATCATCGAGGTAAGATGACCTGTACAATATTTTACCTTAAAAGCCCCCCCATTCTCTCAGAAAAAATTTCTAAAGTTGTCCTCCCTCCTTTTTAAAAATGTAACACAGTGAAATATTCGTTATTCCCATGGCTTTTACTGGCCGCGCTAATGTTGTACCATACTAAATCGGGTTTAGAGGTGTTCTTCTAGTAGGAAACATGGTTTATCAGCTCAAAACTTCTTGGTACACTTTCAGCGCAATGGTAAGGGCTTACCGTAAATACACAAAATATTCAACAATGGACTGAAAGTAAGTTATTTACAGCTTGCGCTGATATCGTACCATCCTGTTTAAGATATGAGCACTTAACTAGCAACCATGGCTACCTTCCCACAAGTTCGAAACTTTGGTACAACCTTAGCACGACGAATTATTGAATTTTCAAATTAATTTTTGTAAAATTGTTAATAAAGTTCAAAAGCCAGTATCTCAATGCGCTGAGGTTGCACAATCATGTTCTGCAAGGCAATAAGGACTATGAACCTTATGTTCAAAAATCCACTTTACATTGACCAGTAAAGTGAATCTTACATTGACCAGTGATATCAAAAGATATCAAATGATATCAAAAATATATTTAAAATCCGAGACGTCAACTATCAGAACACCCTTGTTTCTGCCTGACTCTTACAGACAATGACTCTTAATGTGTTCATGTACACCTTATAAGCCATAATTCCGAGGTCCCGCCCGTCCGTGTAGCCAACAATAACAAGAAACAATCACTTTAAATCATTGCTATGTTGCAAAAGTGGCCGGTTTAATATTATTAGCCAGCACGACAAAGAATTGTTTAAACGATGCTCGCGGATGAAATTTAAAAGATTAGTGAAAATCGGATAAATATTCAAAACGCGCAAAAATACACAGACGGGTTCGCTCACTCAATCAACGTTTATCAGCCAGATAAAAATAATTGTTTAAATGATGCATAAATCGCTGGCGTAAAACGCTGGAAGATTAAAATCTAAGGATTAGTGTAACTAGGTTAAATACCGAAACGCGCAAAAATGCACAGACGGGTTCGCTCACTCAATCAGCGTTTATTAGTCAGCCAAAAATAATTGAGCGCACGGGTGGTGTTTGATGCATCGTTTGTAACATGGAGAGGGGGGGTTGTTTTATGAAACAGCCAGCGTAGCTAGCTGGGAAATACTGATGCACTGTTTTCAACATGGGGATGGGGGGGGGGGGGGGTGGTTGTTTTATGAAAATTCTAGTATAGTGTTCAAATGCTTCGATCAAATGTTATTTCATTGAGTTACGTCGAGAAAATCTATTAGCTATAAGGAAGCAGCTATGTTTTAATTTGTCATGTTTTCAAACTAATTTTTGGTCGCTGAATCGAATGGTGAAAACAGTTTGTCTCTCTATCTGGTACCGTTCTGAAATTGAAAAAAGCGACGGACGGACGGACGATCAAGGTGGTTGCAATAGTTTTTCAGTCGTTTCGGCCGTACAGAAGACTAAAAGGGACATAACCAGCAACTTCTACATGGGAGTTATTGTGTGCGCGGCGTATCTTGAGTCCTGCAAGTATTTTGTGAGCGGCAACGTCTTCCTGGAGGGGGTGGCTTTAATCGATGGCCGCCATTGTTTTTGTAACCATCTGGGATATCAACAAGGCACTCTGCTGCTGAAAATGTACAATCGATTATCTGTGTTCGTTCTGCGGAGAACACAAGATAGGCCGCGGACACTATATTTTATCGTATTGTCGAGTCCAGTATCAATATCAATACGATAAATATTATTCATATTCACATTTCGGGCATACTTCTTTTTGGATTAGCACTCGAATTTATTGCTCATTGAAAATTGGCATCTACTAAAACTCACAAGAGTCGAGTCAATCAGAGTCAGTAAAAGCCAACGGGACTGAACTCTCTCGTCTTCACACCTCCGAAATGAAACAGAACGAATTAAAACGTTGTCCAGTTTACGGAATTTTTTTACTATTTAAGTCTTCTTTCACTGAAGAGCGCTATTGGCAAAACTGCAAAGCCAATGGCTAGCAGTTAATTTGTGAGTACTGGTTTTTCTCGTCTCCACTCAAAAGATACATTTTTCAAAAAAAAAAAAAGAAGAAGAAGAAGAAGAAGAAATCCATGAAGAAGAAACTATAACACCGTTAAATATTTTTTCAATAGCTGGCAGATAAACCCTTTCCTCCACAGAGTGCACAAACGTGCACAGCTACAAGATGGGGAGAAAACAAAATGCCCAAGCATGTACCTAGCTTTGTGAGGGGACCTCAGTAACCCCGAGCAACGCAAGCAGCAACAGCTCAGTGGCCAGAGTCCTCGTCTCCAAACCAAGATGATGCCGGTTCGAATCCCGCAACTGCTCGAGGACTTACAAAAAAAGTCACCAGACTCAGTTCGGAAGGGAAAGGGTTATGATAGTGGGCTCTGTTGGCAGAAAATGAAAGTAAAAGTCAATATCTTTCGCAAACTGCGAGTAATAAATTTCATTTGTTGAAAGAGAATCCGTATTGTCCTCTCCCTTTTTGCCCCCCCCCCCTTGTCCTTTTTTTCCTCTTTGTGGACTTTTTTTAGTACACAAAAATTATGAGAAATACAACTAAAACAAACTTGCAAAATCCATTAAAACAAAGACTTTTAGAGGGATCTATTTGTTGGACCGCTGACTGTGGATCAGAAAAAATGCCTGCCCTTTTTTCCTGATGGTGCTAACCCTCCCTCCCCCCATTCTCCCTTTAAAATTCTGCGTATACCTACGTTCCTTGATTTTGTACTTGGCGTTGAGGACAAGGCCAACCCCTGCTTCGGCCTTTCCTTCGGACCAAATATGAACCCGGCAGGCCGTGTTTATTAGAGCTTGCGCACGAAAATTTTCAAAAATGGCCAGGGGAAGGCCCCAGACTGCAATGCTGTAGCGTGTAACAATGGGGCAACAATAGGTCATTATACAAAATCGGATTATAGCTCACTTACTTTATTTTGTACGTGAGCCTACGGACCTCTAATCATTCGCTCAACTCTAAAGGACAATATACTTAAATCCGTACCATCATCACACCGAAGTACGCCCAAGTTCCCCCAAGTATCAGGCTATGATCACCAACGACATCCGCTGCTTACGACTAATTGGACCTCGCCGTCTGTCTGCCTACAAAATCTCACTATTTGTCGAAGGGTGGAAACAGTCCCTACATCGTGCGAGGAGGTACCCAGAATTTCCCTCAGGTCGGCTCCCCAATTCTCCAGAACCCTGCCCCGAAAATTCAACCAGAGGTGACACACCAGAAGGAAGGGCCCCCACTGTTTAGGCCTCTGTACCACACCTGCAGACCGGAGCGGTGCTCATGAGCTCTCTCGAACAAGATGCAACGATGCTTGGGCGCGGGGAAAGTAACATTGTCGTTGTATCTTCTTTAGTTAGCAATGTCAACCAGAGAAAGTTAACCCGTTGTGGAGAAACAAAATAAAATGGTCTTGATTTTTGTTTAAATCATCAAGTTTTAATCCATAGGGTGCGAAGTCATTAATTTTCAGGCCTGAAGCGGCCGACATGACTGAATTACTAATATAGTTCTTCAATGCGGGATTCGGAAAGCCGGTTGAATTGTTTCCGCGATTGTTTGCCACGACACTTGTTTCTTGTTTCTTTAATCAGAGTCTAAAAGGCCTCAAAGCCGTACACTCTTTACTAAGTTAAACCTAAACCTAACTTAACCTAATCATATACAACGTTACTGGCCTCAATATTCCAGAGCTACACCGCCTGCCACTGCACACAAAGTTCCACTGCCTGTTACATCGCAACGCACATG
Source organism: Lithobius niger (assembly GCA_023313725.1). NCBI lineage: Eukaryota > Metazoa > Arthropoda > Chilopoda > Lithobiomorpha > Lithobiidae > Lithobius > Lithobius niger. The sequence continues at coordinate 34,176 of JAHWFP010032705.1, forward strand.
CTACCAAGAAGACCAGGCGACCCATCAGGCCAACAGTCCGTGTCGAAGCCAGAAAGTCGGTCCCACCTGCATAAATTCTATGGAGGTGGGGAGTAGTTGGGTAGAGGAGCGGCGATTAGGACGGGGCCCCAGCCTGGGTGAAACGACCGGTGGTCTTACAGAACTTCAGGACCCTATACAGAGAATGATGACGAGATGTGGCATGCGGGTGAACACCTAACACGACACTGCATCTGCCTGCAACAATTTAGAATCAGCTACCCATCGAGATGACATATGCCAAATAATAACCATGGGGCAAAGCTTGGGCGGAACCTGAACTTAAAAAACGCATTTCTAATATTCCGTTTTTTCACAAACAAAACTGGGTGGACAGTGGACATACCGTACACATGATAGACCAAACCGTACCAATTACAATAAAAAGGAAGCGAAAAAAGCCATCAAATTAACTGAAGGAAAAAAAAAAAACAGAGCTCGTAGCCCCATACTCACAGCTGTGAAGGTACAGGAATAAAAACGGATTAGAGAACACTCGAACGCAACGAATTATAATTTGAACTCCAATTCCAGGGAACAAGGATTGTGACATGCCAGCTTCCACACACACGTAGACATGTACATCACTAATCAAACAAACAAAACGGTTGGATATTTAAAGTAAAACAAGGACATGAAACAGAACGAAAACCTAAACCCACAAACACACACAAAACAGACGCTATAAAGAGCAAAAGGCCGACAAACTTGAAAGACAAAATACAGACATAGCCACTCACACGAAACACTTAAAATGTAAAACAACAAACACAGACAAATATAAAAAAAAATTAAACGCACACAAACATACGCACGCATACGCAAACAAACATTAAAAAACATTTCAAACACAAACAACGTTCACTTTCTGGCATAAATATCTGAATAAAAACAGTCCTTGTTTCCTGTAATTGGAGTTCAAATTATAGTTCGTTGCGTTCGAGTGAACTCTAATCAGTTTTTATTCATGTGCCTTCAGAGCTGTGAGTATGGGGATACGAGACCTAATGTATTTTTTTTCCTAAACGGTCAAAGCCGTTTTGTTCGGTTAATTCTTTTTAAAACTCATTGTAAAATAGAACTTACCGGCAGCCACACACACGAGAGCTACGAAGTAAAAAAGCATGATGCAGCTGGGTGGATCAATTGTTGAAGACGAGTTAAGTAGGCTGTAGTCGAGCGGTGATTTCTAGGTCTGTAACGCTCAATAAAATCAAAGTCAAAGTCTAATTTTTTCTATTATATACTCAGCTTGAAGCGTATTGAGGATGGAAA
>JAHWFP010032706.1:0-18721 GCA_023313725.1 Lithobius niger
ACCAAAATAATATGTGCGTTTATTTTTTTATGTCAAATAGAAAGAAACAAAAAAAAATTATTTGGCTTTCAAATAAAAACTCAAAAGGAACGTATCCACGCCTTAAACAAAGATGATCCCGATCGACACACTCAGTTCTGTGAGGAACTCCTAGATTTCAAATAATAATAAAGCAAAAGAAAAAGCGCATGTGGAACCGGGGGAGGGGGGGGGGAGGAGGATGAGGACTTTGCCATGGTCCCCCGTCCTATTGCCAGGAAAGATAGGCTAACCTTTAGAAAGCTGACGTTTTACATTTTGTTTCAAACCATCATTAAGGTTTAGAGACAAAGAAAGATGTTCCAGGTTATGAATCACAAACGAAGGTCCTCGAACTGTCCTCCTCGAGCAACGATACACTCACCACATGCTGACGATCTGTATTGAGATGAGGTGACGATCTGTGGTGAGTGTATTGTTGTTCCTGCATAAATCAGGTGTAAATGTCTCAAATGCAACAGTAATGAGAACTGCAGTGTGTTGCAATATCCTGGGCTGGTTGAATGTACACCAAATCCCGTACTATTCCCCACACACTGAAGTCCATAGGCGTCAGATCGCACAAACGCGTGGGCCATTTCATCGCACCTCTTCTACCAATCCTGCTGATGGAAAATTGGTCATCAAGAAAATCTCACACCTGTGTTGCATAGTGCGGTGATGCACCATCTTGTTGGAAACTAATATCTGCGGGACACTTTTCCCATACAGCTGGCTGAATCCTGTCTTCTAGCAGGTGACAATATACTGCTCCGTTGATTGCTCCATGAAGGAAGAATGGTCCAATGTCCCCACCCCCCAGCCCATATACCTTCCCAAACATTGATGCCAGGTGACGGAGTGAATGCCACTATAGTGATGTGATGTGTAAGTTGTCATCACTGTAAAATACGCAGTTGTGACGATTAACTCTGCCATTCAGATGAAACTTGGCTTCATCTGAGTATAAATATCCGTTCCACGTTCTGTGGAGCATCTGCAAGGAAATCTAGGAATTCCTCGCAGAACTGAATACGTCGATTGGGATCATCTTCGTTGAAGGCGTGGATATGCTGTGGACGGTATACCTTCAAGCCTATGTCCTTAATAAGCCTATTAACTGAAGGCAGTGACACACCCGCTTGCCGTTTCAATTGACGCTGGGACGTCGTTGGTTCATCAAGGAACGCATGGTGGATCTCGGCGGCATTTTCAATCGTTCGTGCCGTTCGTTTACGGCCAAAATGGCCCTTATATTGATTTTCCACAGAACCTGTGGTTTCAAATTTCTCCACCAAATGTGCCACTGTAGACCGGCATGGAGGTGGCTAAAGATACGTAGCCTGCCACATCACCAAAACGTCTATCATCGTTGTGGTAATACCATTTAATATATATTGATACGTTGGTGTAGGTTCATGTGTTGCATGTCGTTATGAAATACAAAAAGAACGAGTGGTTGGCTATCGAACGAAGCGAATACAAAAAGAACAAACTGTATCGAATGATACGTAACAGGTCGTATGCACCTAACTATTGTCACGTCCAAGTGTACGGACCAACCAGTACTACAGAATATTACACATCACACAATAGTGCATGCCCTGCGGACATCACGTCACATGACTCACAACTTTGCGTGCAACGGCATTACAGCTGAAGGGCAGTTTAATTATAGCATTAACCATGGTTACTAAATCGGTAATTAAACTCAACCAATTACAGTAAGTACAGTACTGTAAACTGGGAACTCCTGTCGGATAACATTACTAGGCCTTTTATGCAGCAAATGGTGCGGCGATTAGATGTGAATACTGGATAGTTGGTAATTCAGTATGTACATTGCAGAGCCGTAGCCAGCAGCCCTGCAGCCCCCGCACGTGCGGGGGTTTTGCCTACTGGGGCGAAGAGTACGAAACGCGATGAGGCCTTAATAGTGGACTATAGCGTTTTGTTTACAAACTCTTGCTAAGTTCAGTTCCAGAGAACCATGTAGCGTAGAAAGGTTAAGGTTTCAAATGAAAGAGCATTCTTTCTAGTTCCTGTAGGCTTAAGTGACGTGAAAATGGCCTGTTTATGTATAAAGTTTAGTTTGGAAGCAGTTAATGATTACATTTAAAATTTGTTTGTCAGCTAACAAAAAAATTGTAAGCCCAAGACGATAAAATGGTTATAATATTTCGAAACATCGTATCAGCTTCAGGAGCAGTGTTAAATTGTTGAACACGTAGTCGCAAAATAAATCGTGCTGATTGTTAATTTAAAAAAAAGTGGTAAACAAATTAAACTAGGTATGTTGAAAAAACAAACTTAACGGTATTAAGTAATAGTTATTGGTTAAAAACTATTGGTTATCGATTTTTAAACGACGGCTGCGAAGATTTGGCCGCGAGACATGCAAATACGTCGATATTTATAAATACGTCGATATAAATATTTATTTATTTATTTTGTTTAAAAAAATATATTGCACCCTCCCTTCCCCCCCTATAAAAAGCATGACAGCAATTTTAGATTAAAACAACAATTTCACAAATCTCATTCAGGCGAGAGCAGAGGTGAGAACTGGGTACAACCATAGACGCCGCAATATTAAAAAATATGGCGGCGCTTGGTTGTATTCCGTTCTCGCCTCTTCTCTTGTCTGAATGAGATTCGTGATATTGTTGTTTTAATCTGGAATTGCTGTCATGCTCTTTGTAGGGGGCTACAATAATTTTGTAAATAAAATAAATAAATAAATTTACCCTACTCGTCGGACTTGTGTTTCTCCAACATTGTGTACCCCATGAAAATCATTGTGGCTGCTGCCATTCCATAATTTCAAAACGGAAGTATCGATGCTGGCTGCGCCTTTAGTCGTGAATCTGCTTGCCCGTCGTCCTAGGTACAACATGTGCCACCATATTTCTTCTATTTTTTAAATTGTTGTTTTAATCTGTAATTACAGGGGGTTACAATAATTTTTTTAATAAAATAATTAAATAAACGTATTGTAGGATTAGCCTCTCACCAATCCTACACGAAATTTACCATATATCGTCCTAGATATCCTTCAGGCGAGAGCAGAGGCGAGAACGAACTAGAAAAGGCGCCGCCATATTTCTTTTATTTTGAAAATTGTTGTTTAATCCGAAATTGCTGTCATGCTCTTATGGAGGGTTACAAAAATTTTGTAAATAAAATAAATAAATAATTATATACTATACTATACTAATCAACAACCACCCCGTGTGTTGATTAGCTACCTATCCCGTCAGAGAATTGTTATTTCCTCGGAGTATGTCTGTGGGAATGCAGATGAAACAGTGGAACATTTTCTGCAAGCTGGTGTGCTGTTCGACCCAGTATGAGTTACAGGGTTGCGTTCTACCTGGAAAACCGTGCAAATCGGGAAAATTCAGGGAATTTATCAAGTATGGAAAATTCAGGTAAAAATCAGGGAATTTGATAAAAATATTCTGAAAGTCAGGGAATTTGAACATTTTCCGAAAAGTCTACTTGTAAAGAATAGCTAATTCGGAATTAATTTTTCAATTCTAAAACCTTCACTTTATTTCAGTTAAAACTTCATGGCCTTTTTGTTTCATTTCTAATAAAACTAAAGCTCCTTAGGCGTAAGTAATGTGAGACGTTACTTGTTTAGTGCGTTTCGAAATTTATTCAGATTATGGCCTTTTCGTATTCTTTACCAATACCAGTTAGGGCAGTTCAATTTTTGATTTAGTAAAGCAATGCAATATAGTTATTGCGATTTGAGTGAAATGTAAAAAAAATTATTTTACCTTCCATCGATAAAAAAAAAATCAGGGAAAAGTGTGAGTATTGGTCTGGAAAACCTGGAAAAATCAGGGAATTTCATCATGAGCTTTTGAACGCCACCCTGAGTTAGGTTGCTTCCTCGCGGCTCCATGTGGGACCTTTTGGGAGTGAGTCCACACACGGTGACGCCTAATCACAGGAACTTGAAAGCTGTTGCGGCGTTTTGTGTGCAGTCCGGTAGATTTGCGTAATTTTTATATTTGTGTTTTAGTGTTTCTTGCTTTGTATTTGTGTATGGGCTTATTGTTGTAGTGTATGGCAGTTGTATGTTTAGGGGCAGATAACCCGTGGGGGTTCACTCTCTAAATAGACCAACCAATTGCGACAACGTGGTGTTGTTTTGATTTTACTATTAAGGGAACCCAAACTCTGTTATCTGCGCTACGACGATGCATTTCACATTGAGTAATGAGTTGCACAAACAAATAAAGAATGCGACAGTTTTGAGGATCAACAATTCAGGTTCACGAGAAACGTACAATTGCATTATCAATCAACGAAAAATTGTTTCTTAGAAAATAAAACGATCCGGGAAAAAAATTGTCCAGGATGCAGTAGAAAAAATGAAAAGGGACAGGAAGGGAGCAAGTGAGGAAAGAAAGAAGCAGGGAAGGGAATGACAAAAAGTAAGGGAGGGAAGGAGGATCAACAATGTAGGTGCAAATGATTATCCCCCAAACCGGGAAAATTCCTCCCCAGATTTAATCTCACGTTCCGCTCCTGTGCATCAACATGTAATGTTGGTAGCCCTAATATTTTTAAATCCACCCAAAACAGCTCCAATAAGCTCCTTCACAGAAAATAAATGAGCGAATACCATATAATTGGTTGGGTGAACTTTCTTCTTTAACTACATTGAATAAATTTTTTGAAACCATACGTCATCTGAAGAAAACTGCTTGTGTAAAATAAACCGACTTATTTTTTAACATTCCTAAATGTTTTTGAATGAAAAGGGAGGGGGAAGACGAGGGTTTCGATCCGGGAAACCCCCATTCGTTGTACAAGTGGGCGAAGTAACGTCCAGAATAGGTCAGAGTAGAGCCCATAGTCGTTGAAGGAGCATGGCAGTCTCTTGTTCTAACCTGGTCGGCAACAGACTAACAGGGACTTCGTCAGAGTCCCATATCAAGTCATTAGCCAGATCGACTTCTTCAGGAATCTATAGGATGAGGTTTGCTACCACTCAGCCACGATATCCGCAACTCCACATTTTTTTTAAGATAAAAGGGAAAACAACTTTCATATAATTTCAAAGTTCAAATATATTGATTGGTAAAGAAGTAAATTTCAAAATTTATTTGTAATTTTGGTAATTCTAAAAAAAAAATTGTTTTATATGCTCGCTTTGATACCTTTTTAGTGAAGTGATTAATGGTGGCCGTTTCACAACCAAATTCTGCCACGGGAATTGGAAGAGCGTAATACAAGGCGTTCCGTTTTATCATTAGCTAATAAATGTGTACACGTCCCTCTTTTATTGAACAGGACGGAAAGCCAAAGGGGTTTATGTTCACATGTATATGTGTGCGTGTCAGATGCTGCCTTTGGACATTTCCTTTTGGCCGTGTCAGTATGGTTGAGCGGCAGGACTTCATCGTATTTGTTTGATCCCTCTTTTATGTCACTCCTGGTTTTATCAATCAGCCCAAATGCTTCAACTCATCTTGCCGTCTTGTGCATTGGTGCATTTTAATGGAACAAAGATTAAGAGAATAAAGAAAGATGGATGATGCTCACCAATTATGTTCTCACGTAGTTGAATGTCTTGGATGAAAGTATTGGAGATATACCCAAGTAACATTTGACAGTTGGGCTAACATTGGCCAACCATCGGCGACATTGGCGACTCGTTGGCATTGGCTTATACACATTGGACTAATGTTGGTGCAATGTTGGGTTGCCGTCAACAACAATGGCCCAATGTTGAACCTTCATCTCTCAGCCGTCATGTCTGCATCCTATCATTGGACCAACATAGTATTTACTCTAGCCACCAATACATTGGAATGCTCTCAATGGGCCAACATATTTGATTGGTCTGCCGTGGATTGGTACCAATTTATTGGGACAACGTAATATCAACCTGTTATACCAACGTGTTGGTTACACTTTATTGGGCTTACATAATGGTAACCTGCTAAACCAATATGTTGGTAGCACTTTATTGGGCCAACGTAATAGCACCCTTCTAAACCAATGTGCAGGAAGCACTTTATTGGAACAACGTAATATCAACCTGTTGCACCAACGTGTTGGTTGCACTTTATTGAGCTAACGTAATGGTAACGTGCTAAATCCATATGTTGGTAGCACTTTATTGAGCCAACATAATAGTAACCAGCTAAACCAATGTGTTGGTAGCACTGGAATGGGACACTCCACTGCTGGCACTACTATATTGGGCCAACGTAATAGCAACCTGCCAAATCAACGTGTTGGTTGCACTTTATTGAGCTAACGTAATGGTAACCAGCTAAACCAATGTGTTGGTAGCACTGGAATGGGACACTCCAGTGCTGACCCTACTATGTTGGGCCAACGTTAGAGCAACCTGCCAAATCAACGTGTTGGTTGCACTTTATTGAGCTAACATAATGGTAACCTGCTAAACCAATATGTTGGTAGCACTTTATTGGCCAACATACTAGTAACCAGCTAAACCAATGTGTTGGTAGCACTGGAATGGGACAACGTAATAGCAACTTCAGCTAAACCAGTGTGTTGGTAGCACTTTATTGAGCTAACATAATAGTTACTTTCCTGACCAATATGTTGGTAGCACTTTATTGAGACAACGTAATAGCAACCTGCTAAACCAAAGTGTTGGTGCCAATTATTGAGTCGACGTAAAAGTAACCTGCTAATCCAATGTGTTGGTAGCACTTTCTTGAGTTAATGTAATAGTAACCTGTTAAACCAATGTGTTGGTAGCACTTTATTGAGCCAAGGGAATAGTAACCTGCTAAACCAATGTGTTGGTAGCAGTTTATTGAGCCAAGTGAATAGTAACCTGCTAAACCAATGTGTTGGTAGCACTTTATTGAGTTAATGTAATAGTAACCTGTTAAACCGATTCGTTGGTAGCACTTTATCGGGCCAAGTGAATAGTAACTTGCTATACCAGTGTGTTGGTACCAATCATTTGGGCCAAATTAATAGTAACCTATTAAACCAATGTGTTGGTAGCACTTTATTGGGCCAAGGAAATAGTAGCTTGATAAACCAATGTGTTGGTAGCATTTTATTGGGCCAAGGGAATAGTAACCTGTTATACTAATGTGTTGGTAGCACTTTATTGGGCTAACATAATAGTAACATTCTAAGCCAAAGTGTTGGCAGCACTTTATTGGGACAACGTACTAGCAACCTGCTAAATCGACATGTTGATGCCAATTATTGAGTCGACGTAATAGTAACCTGACAAACCAGTGTGTTGGTAGGACATTATTGAGTTAATGTAATAGTAACCTGTTAAATCATTGTGTTGGTAGCACTTTATTGGGCCGACGTAATAGTAACTACTAATGTGTTGGCAGCACTTTATTGGGACAACGTACTAGCAACTTGCTAAATCAACACGTTGGTGCCAATTATTGAGTCGACGGAATAGTAACGTGCTAAACCAATGTGTTGGTAGCACCTTATTGAGTAAATGTAATAGTAACCTGTTAAACCAATGTGTTGGTAGCACTTTATTGGGCCGATGTAATAGTTACATGCTAAATCGATGTATTGGTAGCACTTTATTGAACTAACGTAGTAGTAACCTGTTATACTAATGAGTTGGTAGCACTTTATTGAGACAACGTAGCAGCAACCTGCAAAATTAACGTGTTGATAACACTTTATTGGGACAACATAATAGCAACCTGCTAAATCAATGTGTTGGTAGCTCTTTATTAGGAAAACGTAGCAGCATCTTGCTAAATCAATGTGTTGGGGTTCAATTATCGGGCTAATGTATTAATTACCAGTTCCACCATTATGTTGGCCATCCTTCATTGGGCCGGCGTGTTTCTTTTTTCACTCCTCAATATGTTGGCAGTCTTTCGTTGGGTCAATGTATTTCTTCTGCTGCTCCTTCAATACATTGGCTATACTTCGTTGGACCAACGTATATCTTTATCTGCTGTACCAGTAAGTTGACCGTCCATCGCTGGGCCAACGTAGTTTTTTTTATGTGCACAAGTTTGTTGGACGTCCTTTGGCCGTCCTTCATTGGGTCAACGTATTTTCTTTTAACACAACTAAAGTTTAGTGTTGGTTTAAATAATTACTCAATTAAAAATAGGATTCTTTAACCATAAGTAACGTTACTTTCGGTTTAAATAATTATTCAGTGTAAAACAGGATTGTTTAGCCATAAGTAGCGTTAGTTTCGGTAAGAGTAGCGTAAGTTAGGTTTTAAGACGGTACTGGTCTTTTGTACCCGAATAAACAAACAAACAAACAAACGTTACTTTGAATAGCTTGATTGTTCATAATGTTAAGCAGTTCATATGGACATCCCTCAAATTATAATTTTGCTTTGGTGTAATTATATAATCTTATTTCTGCACACTACAGTCTTTACTTTTAGTGTCACCACTCAATCAACGAAGGTCTAGAGTACCACTTTAGAACAATGATAAAGGCAAAAGTAGGAGCTAACTTAAAAGGTTAAAGGGTTTAACGAGCGTTAACCACTCCTGGTCATCTGCCCGAAGCCCTTAGGCCCTATGTCTGCAACAGCCAGATTCCCAGGCGGTCACCCACCCAAGTATCAATCCAGCCCAATGCTGCTTAACTTCGGGGATCTGACGAGAACCGGTGTTTCCAGCACTGCAAGGCCGCAGACCGGAGCTAACTTAACCGTAGTTACAACAATGGTCCTTATAGATTCATCGGATATGAGCATCCAGTGTATACTGATACCAACAATACTTACTTATACCTTTGTTGTGCCATTGACACGGGTAGCACGGGTGCACGGGTAGCTGCGAGCACTGGGGCGTCAGATTCGATAAGCGTCTTGGTCCCAGCTGTACATCTCTGGCTTCCTACAGACCCGGGTTCGATCCTGGGCATGGGAAGTGTATATGTACGGGTTTTTCTCCGGTTGTTTCCCGCCCGTTGTACGAGGGTTTCCTCCGGGTACTCCGGTTTCCTCCCTCCTGCGGCAAAAAACAACTGTTTACGATGGTGGTTCCTTCCACTTAACATCTGCCGCTTGGGCCTTCAAAAGCTGTATAGCTTACTGGCCGACAACGTCTATTCTATTCTATTCTATTGAGCACACTGCTAATTACAACAATATCTGGTACAAGTAAAAAGCATTGTTTATTGCTGTTATGCTATTATGGAGCACGAACCCAAACTGGGTTATCTGCCCCACGACAATATAAAAAGCATATCTTTATACTGATCACTAGAACTTTAAAACGGCTGATAATCTATTTTTATTTACACACATGCTAGTGTGTCGCCGCCAAGTAATAGTAGATCACCCGATTGTAGACATCCGATTGTTAAAAACTGATTGTTGATGGAAAAAAGCGGCCTCACTAGCAGACTGTGTCTTTTAACTGAAACAAGTATATAGCTGATTTCAGCATACTGGTGTAAATTCCCCATGCGGTAGAAATCTTTGCAAATCATTTGAATCAGGTGTCTTGGGTCCAGTAACGAAGAAAACCTCAACACGAAAATGTGAGAATATGTTCTTTATGGAGAAAAAGTGTCCTCAATAACGTTGATTTATGTTACTAGTAATTAGTAACTAGTCTGCAGGCTCCCATGTTAATTTTCATAGGGTATAAAGACACCTCTACAGCTAATTAGGGAAAGTTACCAGATCTAAATTTCGGCAGACAGGTAAAGCGTCATATGGGGATGTGCCTTTTTCTAAAATGGGGGTTGCAGCTAGAAGCACATGGCCCTGAAGTGGCTCGTAACTGCAAAATTATTGTTGTAATCATTGTTTATATTGTCACCCAACAGTAGATTATAACATGCTTAAGTGTTACACGCTTATCGTTTCAGTACTTAATTGTCAGAATGCACTGTTTTTGAAAATAGGTGGTTCACTAAGAGACAGAGTATCTTTTATTGCAAAGGTTTGGTCTTTTTTTTTTTTTACACGAATCCAAACTGAATTATCTGCCCCACGACGATAAAAAGAACAATTTTGCTGGAAAGAACATTAGGAAACAAAATGCAGATGGTAAGCACAGATGGGAACGTGTTCTTTATAGAGAAAAAGTGTCCTCAATAACGTGACACATTTTATTTTATGTAGACTTACTGTTCTTGCAGTCCAGTGTAAGTGCTGAGTAATTTTAAACAGCTAGGCGGGCCAAGGGGGATGCGCTGATTGAGTGAGCGAAGCGAACGAAAATCAGCGTTTATTAGCCAGTGCACTCAAAAACCGGATTGAATAAACTTAAGCATGTGAAGCATGGTCATACAATAAACCAAACCGTGTCAATTTCGCTGACGTAACGGCTAATTGGGCAATGGCAAATGTGAAAATTATGAATAGGAAAATTTATAGACATAAAATTCCTCCAGACAAAAAAGGCAAAAGTGAAGATTAGACCGTCTGATCCTTTGTTCATTCACAGTCCTATGAAAGCTGTGATATCCACCTGAAACCAAAACTAGTATAAGAGAATCCGCCAAGTTTCAAAAAAGGGTCGGCCTTTCAAAGTAGTGATTTCATTCAACCAGGGAAAGGCCACCAAGGTTAATCCTATTAGCCAAGTTAATCGCACTTACTAATACTTTGGACCTTAAATGAAAACTTGAAGTTTGCTACTGCTAGTAGCAATGTTCCAGTTTTCATTTAACTTTCGAACTATTATTATAGGTGCGATGAACTTGGATATCACTTGGTTGAATGATATCACTACTTTGAAAGGCCGACTCTTTTTTGAAACTTGGTGGATTCTCTTATACCAGTTTTGGTTTTGGGTGGCTTTTCATATCTCTGTCATTTTCATTGTTGCAAAGTGTCCACTTTTAACTTATTGGCAGTTGCTGTATAATAGCATAGGAACAGCTAGCACAACAATGTGAAAAATGAGTACACACACATTTTTACTTATTCCGAGACATTGTTGTGGTGTAGTCGTGCAATAACTCTACGGCAGCAACGCCCCAGTCACGTTCTTGAAGTCGCGCATTTTTTTCTAATAGCGCCACAACCTCAGCGTTGAATGAGCATACTCACCATTTCACTATGTGCTCTCTAGCGTTTCTGTTGTATCTAAACTCTCCGTCTCCTGTCCTTAAAAGGACTTACCCATCTCTCCAATTTTCCCGTATATAACGAAAAAACAGCATTTGTGACAATGACGCAAGGTTGATTGAATTGGGTAAAACCACTGCAGGGGCATGTCGTCCGTTACTCACGCGTCACGTGGATACAGACTCTATCCATAGTATAATGAAATGGGTGAAACCACCCAGAAGCCTTATTGTAGAACAATTAAGCGTTTATAAATCTGCACGCTGTTATCATCACTGGAACTCGCCCTGCACGTCTAAATTGATAACTTGTCTCACGTTCGAAGTCATTATTTGTACTCGTACGTTGTCCAGAGTGACCTCAGAAGCGTTTTAACACAGAGGTAAAAACCCCGGCCATAACCGGAAGTTGACTTGGGTAGGAAAAATTGAAAAGCTTCTCAAATCGCTCTGGACAACGTAGTGGTACAAATAATGACTTAGAATGTGAGAAATGTTAACAATAAAGAATTCAGCGCGAGTTCCAGTGATTATAATAGTGATTATAAGGAAAAATCGGATTGTTTTATGATAAGGCTTCTGGCTGGTTTCACCCTTTTCATTATATGTATAGTCAGTATCCACGCAACGTGCGAGCGACGGACGACAATCCCCTGTGGGTAAAACTGCCCACAGGAAAACAACAATCATTTAGGGGGTTCAGGCTAATAAATCTGCCGTCATCATTCTCAGTGCTCAATGCTCATTTAAGCGTTATAAATAGTAAAATATATTAGGTGTTCTTATTTTGGGGGCTCTCAAAGCCCCCCCCCCCCCCAACTTCGATATACCTCCGGCCCTATTTTGTTTACCAGCGCACCACTCCCCTTGTGGGAGTCTTATAGAAAGGAACTTAGCTTAAGCATCCAATCTGTTAACTACCGAAAACAATTTGCAATATACAGTGATACAGAACAATATTACACACAGTTTGCAACGTACAGTACAGTATTGGACAATTAAATTTAGACAGTTTGGAAGGGGCAACTAGAAGTCTACATCTATTAATCATGCCTGGTTATGGGAAATCCTTGAATATTACGAAGTTGTTAAATTCAATAAACGAATAATAATACCCGTAAAATAAATACAATACTGTGTCTGCGATGCAACTGAAAAAATAAAATTTGTTGAACACAGAATAAAGTCAGTCAAACACATAATACTGCAAATCTCTATTTATGGAATCTAGATAGGCCAAGAAAATGTGGTGGCTTCTTCAGTCCCAGTACAGGACAGGAAAAGTATTATTATGCATGACAAAACCTATGAACTGACTTTAAAAGTATTACGCCATTTAGTTATAAATATAAATAGAGCAACAGTTTTAAAATTGATTTTGTTTTAAAATCGATTTGAAAGTCAATTTTGCGGTTTTGTTTTAAAGAAATGCATTCAGAAACTTTGAATTTAGGAATAAAAAGGCTGTGGAAAGACAATCCTAGGGGGAAAAAACTGGAAAAAAACAGCCAACAAAACAAAAAAAAAAAAAAAAGATTTCCGCAGAACGAAAGCTCAGGGAAAAAGGAATGGACAGTAAACAGTCAATGGAAAAAATATGCCGTGAAAATAAAAAAAAAAACCTCGAAGATCACCGTAGGAAAATAACAGAAGAAAAACGATCCGAGGAAAAGAACAGTTTCCTAGTGAAATGTCTTACCTAACCTAGCTTGTTTAATATTTCTAATGCGTGGTCCAGTGACAACCCGAACCACTGCACTGTGACAGAGGTTGGCACTAATGACCTAGTTGTCGACGCACCATTAAGCCTCAATCCCCCCCCCCCCTTCCTCACGCGAAGGGCGGTCTCACTGAGTTTTGTCCGAGGGACCATGCCGAGAAAAGAAGCTCCTGAGTTGAATACTTTCATCAATCAAAAAAGAAAGTTAGAGGTTCGAAGTGATCAGATATCGCGCTAGTTCTAAGTATAAGTTAAATGAAGTTGAATAGACGATTTATAAGCTGGTTTGGGTCAACGAATACCGACCATTAAGAGGTTGCCTCAGTCGTCGACTTAGGGATTAACGTTAAAGTTTGGAACTGACCGTTTCACACAATCAGGTCACAAAACGTGGGGCAATTTCGCGGTAAAAGTTTCCAATATCAACTTACGTGTGGCGAATTTGACTTCAACGAATGCAAGCCCTTCTTTTTTGGTTGGTTTGGGGCGGGGATTGCCCACAGCCTCCCTCCCCCCCCCCCCCCTTCCCCATGTGATTCCACCGCTGGTTCAGCCAATAATTAAAGGATAAAGGAAAACTAAGCCCAATGTTTCCGGAATTTTCATTTGCAGCTTGCATTTTGTCGGTGAATATTAGTCCCCAAACTAAAGTCATTAACACTATTTTGTGAATTACGCCAATTTTTAAATCGCAACAAGCCTTGCCCTATCCAGACTAAATTACTAAAGTTCAGTCTGCAAGTCAGTGGGTACTTCGATCATCTCTACCCGCACCTGAGAAGTGGACTCGTCGTCCAATAGTGTCTAACACCTAAAACGGACTTAAATGTCGTAATTATTGGTCATAACAGTTTATAATTATCCAACCTGCGACATGAAATATGCATTCTGAAACCAATACCTTAAAACAATCGCACTTCCGCAGCCATTCACGCCCTGGAGGAAGTAATCCATAAAGGTGAGTTGCAGAGACGCCAACATTTTTCTGTCTAAATTTCATTGTCCAATACTGTGCCTAAACATTCAAACGGGGAAAAAAAGACGTATTCACAAACTGCATAATTTCTTTTATTTTCTGTATTTCGGTAAGATCATCGCTTTCATATTCGTAAATTTCATGTAAAGCTTCACAGTTCTATTCGCTATGCATATGCCCACTTTACCTATTCATACGTTATAATTTCTGAAATCGGATGTCCACCTATCTCCTGGATGGCTTATTTGTTGGAATAAGGTTTTTCTTTTCAGGTGGAACGCACCAACAAGGATAGTTCAAAAACGCTTTTGAACAATCACAAGTTCCATTTTTAAATTCAGTGCAAGGTAGCCATTTTTTCGTGCACTTGCTCTCTTTTCTGAAACGAAAAATAAAGGAGATCAAATTAATAATTATCCTCGTGTATGATGATGAATAACAATTTAAAACATTCAGATGAATGTATAAGTAACATCTTACGGATGGGTGTCTGTTTCATTCTTTTGATTTCGATATTTTACAACCAAAATGACATGACTTGCATCAACAGGCATGAACCCTAAGTCACGCCAACGCTTCTTTCTTTTAAGTGCTACTTCTAATAACGTGAAACGGAAACTTGAACAAGCAGGTGTTTAGGAATGATATCGTTGACCACCTACACTACCAACCTTACTAGGTTGGCACGGATAGTAGCGTAGGTGGTCAATGATATCATTCCTAGAAACCTGGTTTTTCACGTGGCCATGGCGGACTAACACCGGACTACTTTTACCGCTGATTAAATGGAACAGCTGACACTACTTTGTCACAAAAATGAAACAATAAAACGATTTATATATGGACCAGTACAGAAATAAGTAATGGTTATAGCCATGCTTTTGCAACAGTGGGTCGGTATAAG
The DNA here is from genome assembly GCA_023313725.1 of Lithobius niger. Taxonomy (NCBI): domain Eukaryota; kingdom Metazoa; phylum Arthropoda; class Chilopoda; order Lithobiomorpha; family Lithobiidae; genus Lithobius; species Lithobius niger. Next base: position 14,671 of record JAHWFP010032706.1, read on the forward strand.
TGATTTATTGTATATTTTTTACACACAGGGCAAGGAGGCAGCATATTGTCCGAGGCGCAGCGGAGGATGTGCTACCTCCGAGGACGTAAAAAAGGAAGCGCCTCTTCACCTTTCAAGCAGCAAAAACTCAACTACGAATATCCCTTCCTAAACAAGGAATAACACTCCTGCCAAAAATGACATCTTTACATATTAGACATTGTTGCCCACACAGTCACATTGTCAAGCTTTCTGAGCAAAAGAACGTGTGACGATTCGATCATCGTTGTGTGCAATGCAAGCTATCCCATTGTTGTCAGACTGATGTATACACTTTTGCAACAATGGGCCGGTGTAAGTAATTTCGAGGACAGTTGTTATCAAATGCTGTGTAAGAAGGTAGAAAATCGACCGAAGTACTGCATTCAATATCCTCTATATCTCATACACTGGCCCATTTTAGCAAAAGTGATTTATTACCATACTTAAATCGGTACGGTTGTTGATTTTTTATTATTAGAATCTGCAACAATCATGAAGGCAATTGCACTGAATCTTTTTAATAACAATGGTGGGCTTGCATGCCTTCATGATGTTTGCAAAGCATGACGTTGCAGTCATTGTTGGAGAATAGTTCGATGATTTGGCTGTTATTTTCATTGTTCCAAAGTGTCCACTTTTAACTTATTGGGAGTACATTGTAATAGTGTAAAATCAGTTGGTACAATAATGTCTCGGAATAAGTAAAAATGTGTGTGTACTCATTTTTCACATTGTTGTGCCAGCTGTTCCTATGCTATTACAGCAACTGCCAATAAGTTAAAAGCGGACACTTTGCAACAATGAAAATGACAGAGATATGAAAATCCACCCAAACCCAAAACTGGTATAAGAGAATCAACCAAGTTTCAAAAAAGGGTCGGCATTTCAAAGTAGTGATATCATTCAACCAGTGAAAGGCCGCCAAGGTTAATCCTATTATCCAAGTTCATCGCACCTACTAATAGTTCGAAAGTTAAATGAAAACTGGAACATTGCTACTAGCGGTAGCAATCTTCAAGTTTTCATTTAACGTCAAAAGTATTATCATGGTGCGATTAACTTGGCTAATAGGATTAACCTTGGCGGCCTTTTCCTGGTTGAATGAAATCACTACTTTGAAAGGCCGACCCTTTTTTGAAACTTGGCGGATTCTCTTATACCAGTTTTGGTTTTAGGTAGATATCACAGCTTTCATAGGACTGTGAATGAACAAAGGATCAGACGGTCTAATCTTCACTTTTGCCTTTTTTGTCTGGAGGAATTTTATGTCTATAAATTTTCCTATTCATAATTTTCACATTTGCCATTGCCCAATTAGCCGTTACGTCAGCGAAATTGACACGGTTTGGTTTATTGTATGCCCATGCTTCACATGCTTAAGTTTATTCAATCCGTTTTTTGAGTGCACTGGCTAATAAATGCTGATTTTCGTTCGCTTCGCTCACTCAATCAGCGCATCCCCCTTGGTCCGCGCAGCTGTTTAAAATTACTCACCAGTTATGCTGGACTGCAAGAACAGTAAGTCTACATAAAATAAAATGTCCGTGTCACGTTATTGAGGACACTTTTTCTACATAAAGAACACGTTCCCGTCTGTGCTTACCATCTGTATTTTGTTTCCTAATCTTCTTTCCAGCAAAATTGTCTCTTTTATCATCGTGGGGCAGATAATTCAGTTTGGATTCGTGCAAAAAAAAAAAAAACGACCAAACCTTTGCAATAAAAGATACTCTGTCTCTTAGTGAACCATTCCATTTAGAATTTTATTTGTGGCCGCGGCCAAATGTCATGCGCCCCAAAACTATCCTACACAATAGCTAATACTGCACACACGCACACGCACACTGAACAGCATATCCTCTCCCGCATGAACATTACTTACACCATGTGTGCCACCTATTTGCAACAACAATGTATTCTGACAATTAAGTACTGAAACGATAAGCGTGTAACACTTAAGCATGTTATAATCTACTGTTGGATGAGAATATAAACAATGATTACAACAATAATTTTGCACTTACGAGCCACTTCAGGGCCACGTGCTTCTAGCTGCAATCCCCATTTTAGAAAACGGCACTTCCCCATATGACGTTTTACCTGTCTGCCGAAATTTAGATATGGTAACTTTCCCCAATTAGCTGTAGCGGTGTCATTATACCCTATGAGAATTAACATGGGAGCCTGCGGACTAGTTACTAGTTACTAGTAACATAAATTAACGTTATTGAGGACACTTTTTCTCCATAAAGAATACGTTCCCACATTTTCGTGTTGAGGTTTTCTTCGTTACTGGACCCAAGACACCTGATTCAAACGATTTGCAAAGATTTCTACCGCATGGGGAATTTACACCAGTATGCTGAAATCAGCTATATACTTGTTTCAGTTAAAAGACACAGTCTGCTAGTGAGGCCGCTTTTTTGCATCAACAATCAGTTTTTAACAATCGGATGTCTACAATCGGGTGATCTACTATTACTTGGCGGCGACACACTAGCATGTGTGTAAATTAAAATAGATTATCAGCCGTTTTAAAGTTCTAGTGATCATTGGTATAAAGATATGCTTTTTATATTGTCGTGGGGCAGATAACCCAGTTTGGGTTCGTGCTCCATAATAGCATAACAGCAACAAACAATGCTTTTTACTTGTACCAGATATTGTTGTAATTAGCAGTGTGCTCAATGGCACAACAAAGGTATAAGTAAGTATTGTTGGTATCAGTATACACTGGATACTCATATCCGATGAATCTATAAGGACCATTGTTGTAACTACGGTTAAGTTAGCTCCGGTCTGCGGCCTTGCAGTGCTGGAAACACCGGTTCTCGTCAGATCCCCGAAGTTAAGCAGCATTGGGCTGGATTGATACTTGGGTGGGTGACCGCCTGGGAATCTGGTTGTTGCAGACATAGGGCCTAAGGGCTTCGGGCAGATGACCAGGAGTGGTTAACGCTCGTTAAACCCTTTAACCTTTTAAGTTAGGTCCTACTTTTGCCTTTATCATTGTTCTAAAGTGGTACTCTAGACCTTCGTTGATTGAGTGGTGACACTAGAGTGGTGACACCGTCCACTTCAAGAAACAGACAATTCTTAGATAATTAACCATCGAAAGATGAAAAATGTTGAAACCATTTACTCAATTTTCTCCTAAATAGGTAATGGTGTTATTGTAGAAAAAACACCTACACTTCAAAACAATACCGTGTTTGTTTAATTTTTCTTTTATTTAGGAACGCCTGTTAGAGATACTTTTGTCTTCGAATTCAGGACCTAAATGACAATTTTGACTTCAAATTAGGGACTGTTTCCCTCAAATTCGGGACCTACGGAAATTGTCGAAGGGCGGGGGGGGGGGACTGGCATCGCGCAAACTTCGCTGACTCCCCCCACCCCCCTCCCCCACTTTCCATGCCTGGGCAAGCACTACTTGTTTCTTAAACTGATAACTTACGCGTAATTCGGTTGAGCAGGAGAAGGCTTGGATTCCACCAACAAAACAACGACAGCGATGGACAAAAGAATGAACCACTTCATTGCTGAAAGAAAGTGCAGAAACAAGTTAGTCATTATTTCATTTACTGTGTCACTAAACGGTATATTCTTATCACAACGACTTGGGAAGCGATCCGTGACTTTAAAAATTTACGAGAAAAAGTGCGACTACAATATTGAACCAGCTATCAGGAAGATCAGGCTAGTTTTGGGGTATCGTAGGCAAATTGGACATGGTCCAAGCAGATAAGCCAAAGATTTAAGGGGACTGGACTTGTGCGAATATAAGGCCCTACGACCTTTCGTTCTAAAAATGAACAAAAATATTATATTTTATCGTAGCCTCATTTAATGTCTACATCATCCACAGAACAAGTATTCCCGTTTCCTTCAAGAAAGAATCCCGATACATTCATAGAAATTCAACAGTGTGCTTCAACGGAATCAGTAACAGTCCAGCTGGAGGAACGTTTGTTATTCCTTTTGTGTCCGATTTCCTTTAGATTTTTGATCACAATCCAGATAACTAAGA
>JAHWFP010032707.1:0-11916 GCA_023313725.1 Lithobius niger
GAAGCGGCGAGAACAACATTACTGTACTCAACCCACACATTTGAATTTGGTTGCTTATTTGTTTGTTTGTTTGTTGCCTTTGTCTAACGCTCCAGCTTCCACAAAAATCATCGCATAAACTTGGTTTTGATTTGGAGGTAAATCTCCACCTCAGATTCTTTGTAGTTTTAAGTGTTAAAGACAAAAATCCTTGAAAACCCAACTTCTAAAAAACAATAACTTAGAAGTCTTAAAAGTTACATTACAGCGGGCAAGCTCTGCCATTCATTAGTTGCTATCCCCCTGTTACGATCTCCCTTCCAGAATGTAATAACATTTATTGACAAAAACAGCAACGTTTGTGATGCGAAAAAGTACTGTAATCACAAATTCAAATTGAACATTCGCATATCTGTACAAGGTGACCTTGAACACCATTTGGAGAGTCCACATTTCGGGGTTGACAGACGACTTCTTGTTAATACAGGGGTTTGTTAAATCACTTGATGACTTAAATCTAAAGGTGACATTGTGATCCTTTGTTCACGTTTACTGTTCGGTAGTTCTCTTCCCTAAGTACGGAGTATCCAGACATCGAACTGGCAGACATGCACTACATGTATGGTCTTACAGATGGAAATGCATTGGAAGCACGACGTCTCTACGTTCAAAGGTATCCAGACAGGAATTTGCCATGTGCTAGAACGTTCAGTCGTATCCACCAGCGCTTACGGGAAACAGGCTCATTTGGGAGACGGACATCGGATGCTGGAAGACCCAGAACTGTGCGAACTGTTGGCTTGGAAGACAGAGTTCTCCAGCACATAGCAGAAAATCCATCGGATAGCACACGACGCATTGCACGCAGAGAGGGTGTCAGTAATTCGACGATTTGGGACATTTTGCATCATAACCTGCTATACCCCTACCATTTGCAACGTGTCCAAGGTCTTGGCGAGGCCGACCTTCCACCACGACGAGCGTTCTGTGTGCGACTGAATCATGAATGTGGAGCAGACGCTCATTTCCTGCCGTCTATCCTGTTTACAGATGAGGCTGGCTTCACATGTGATGGCATATTCAACTATCACAACAACCATCTTTGGGACCATGCAAATCCGCACGAGGTACAACAATCTAGTCATCAACAACAATTTAGTCTAAACGTTTGGGCTGGAATTGTTGGTGATCATTTGGTAGGGCCTTTTTTTCTACCTCGACGCCTAAATGGAGAAACCTACCTCCATTTCCTCCAGTATGACTTGCCCCAACTACTGGAAGACGTTCCCCTGGCAGTCAGGACACGAATGTGGCTTATGCACGATGGTGCACCTGCTCACTTCAGCCTTTTGGCCCGACATTACCTTGATAGAAGCTTTCCTGACAGATGGATTGGACGTGCAGGCCCAATAGCATGGCTTGCTAGATCTCCGGACTTAAACCCGTTAGACTTTTATCTTTGGGGACACTTAAAGTCACTCGTGTACAGTACACCAATTCCCAATGCTGATGTACCTTGCCAAAGGATTGTGGATGGATGCAACCAGATTCGCACAACCCCTGGAATCTTTGAACGGGTTCGTCGGTCCATGGCGCAGCGGCTTCGGAACTGCATCGAGGCAGAGGGGGGTCATTTTGAGCACCTACTATGATAAAACGCTTACGTTTAGTTTGTTTTCCGTCGTATTTATCTTTTTGAGTTGCTTGTCACAGAATGTTCTGGAGAGGAGGTCTTTTGCGGATGCGTATTGCAGTTAATTGTAGCAGAGCCGCAAATGCAATGATACTCAGTAAAACTTTGAGTAGCCATCTTCTGTTTACTTAATGATGTTTCATTTCTCGATTGTTTTCAATCACACAGTAATGTGATACGATGTGTTTTTTCTGGTATGTACAATTTGTTTCATTAAAGTACAATACCAAAGCAGTTACTCCTCTCTTCCCCCACGTTTGATCCCCCCCCCCCATAAGAAAATTACCTCTCCCTCTGATAAGTTGTGCGACCCAATACTGTATTATGAAGTACTGAAATACCAGGTATGATATGGCACATATCCTGAGTTTGAAATGGAAACGGTGAATCATTACGAGGTATTTAAGAACTGTTTACCCCAAACCTAGGGGGGGGGGGGGGGCTGTAACTAAAGACTGGTGCATTTCCGGACCCATGTTTATAGGACTTTTTCTTTTTATCTTTGATCACACAGCGGACCCTCAAAATATTTGACACCAATTTCCGAACACCCTGTATATGTCTCATACACCCATGATTACATTACGTGGAAGGCCGAAGATTAATCCTTTCCTTCCTGCGAACAGTTTCCTTAACATTCACAACTTATTTTTTTAACGCCGCTTGCATACAACGCTAACATCTAAGTAATAGATTTCCGTGAGGAATCGACGGTTAACCGGCGATAATTGCTCGTTTGCGAGAACAGGGCAGTTCAATGTCGAGGGGGTAGGGGGAGGGACCTCCCGAGTGCAAAAGATGAGTGTGATTCTCCCCCCCCCCTCCCACACAACTCCGAGGCAGTGGACTATGCTGTTTCGAGCAAATGAGCTATTATCACCGGTTACCCGCCTATGCCTCGCGGATATGTATTTTAATGGTAAGGAGTGATGTCAACCTAATACATCGACTTATTTGAGTTTTTTTTATTTTTTTATTTCTATTTGTGAATTATAATGAATTTAAACATTTTTACAAACGACTGATGTAATTCCTTAACGGAAACTTTCGGTCTAGAAACTTCCTGTTTAGGAAAGTAACTGTTACGGGAAGACGTGCTTTTTTTCCGTCCTTGTTTCGGAATTCCGTGTTTGAGGTAAAGCCGTATTTTTCCTACTTTACTAGTTTAGAGTGTAAACCGCTCAGTGGGCTTGAGTCGTAGTTTTGGTGTATTTCAAAGTGTTAGTAGCCTAGTTTTCGTACCGTTGGGACAAATGGTTGCCGGGTTGGGTCATTCCTCTTTAGGTTGGGCTTAGCATAGTATTGAGAGGTTTTTTTTTTCCTGTTGTTTTTTTTCAGGTTGCAAATGTGCCTGTTATGCTGATTGTGATGGGGTGTGTTGTTTGAATTTGTGTTGTGTATAATTATGGTAGTTATGAAAAGTCGGTCTTTATATGTCACGTGATGGAGCCGCTACGTGGTGGAGTAGAGGGTTATGTAGACCCCCTAAAAAGTGTTAGAATATCAAACAAGCGGCTAAAGCGACTACCAAGTCGCAACCGGTCTTCTGTTCAGTTCCACAACTACCAATGGTGAGGTGGACACCTCTATCAAACATTGCAACAGCTATTATATATTCTGAAAGCAGTAAGCATCAGAATGGCCGGTTAAAAATGTGTTAGCTTTTAAGCTTATTTTACAACCGGAAGTACGAAGCGGAAGTGGCCCGAAAATAGCCAGAAGTGGCTGATAAGTGAGCCCATCATCTGTGGAACGGTACCAGATAGAGAGACATGGTTTTTACCGTTAGATTCAGTGTCCAAAAATCAGTTTAAATGAATTAAAAAAAAAAACCAGGAGTATGAAGCGGAAATGGTCTGCAAGTGGCCGGAAGTGACCGACAAGTGAGCCCGTCATCTATGAAATGGTACCAGATAGAATCAAACTGTTGTGATTATTAAATTCAGCGTTTAAAAAATACTTAAAATGAATTTAAAAAAAAAAACGGAAGTATGAAGTGGAAGTTGCCCGAAATAAAAATTGCGGGAGTAAACAGTAGATCGGTTGCGCAAAAGCTTACACAAGACAATATAAGAAAGAATTTTTTAGAATTTTAACGAAAACCGTTCTTTAGAAATTAGAAGGTCTTTAGAAACTCCACTAAAGTCTCTAAGAGTTTCTAGAGAAAGTTCTATATCTAAAGAAACCTCTATAGAATTTCTATAGAATAGCTAAATAAACCTTTGCAGAAGTTCTAAAGGACAACTCTATAAACAATTTTTAAAGAACCCACTACAGAATTTCTAAAGAAACTGCTATAGAATTTCTAATGAACTTCTATCGAATTTGGATGGCCTAAATTTTAAAAATGAATTGGCATTATTGTAGGGTTTAATGGATGTTTTTACTACTACCATCGTCAAGGCAATGGAACTTAGGCACACAACCAGGCCCGTGGAAGGGCTTAATTTTAGCATTTATTCTATGTTTTAGTCCTATTGGAGTATTTTTTTTAATATTTCAGTAGGCCTTTTTTTGTTTCAGTAAGTTTTTAACGGTACCTATTTTAGACTATTTTGGACATAACTTTCTTTTTGGAGCAGATATATACTTTTCTTTTGGGGGAAGGGGGCATACAATTGGCAGGGGTAGGGGAATAAAATTATCAGTTTTCCATGTACATACGTCTTTATGTCAAAGAATATTACTACGAAATAGTTTGAACAGTAGGTTTACGCGTTTTGCCATCATGTGAAAAAAAAAGGAACTTTCCGGATGACCGGAAGCGGTTAACGTTCGTTAAAACCCTTTGAACCCCTTTGAAGAAACGGACAGCCTAGTTAAAACAGGACCTTGCTCTGTCAACAATCGTATTTTAATTAATTTTTTTTCACAATCTGCACAGGATAGTTTTTTCTAGAACGTATAGCATCGCTTTATAAACTTATGGAACTTCTTTAGAAACTGTAGCATTCTTTCTATAGAATCTCTATGGCAAACATGTTCCAAAGAATTCGATAGAGCTCAGTAGAACTCTATCGAACCTGTTTTCTAAATAGAAAAAGTATAAGTATAAACAACATACAAGCAACGTATAAACATCAAAAACAAGGTAAAGGGTGTCCCAGAATGAACTCGGGTATTTCATGGTTTGTAACGTACTTACAATAATGTACGGCAGTACGCACGCACGCCAGTTAGCCACTCGTGCGGTGCACCTTGCCATTAACATGGATGCTGAGCGCCGCTAGCTACCGTGCACACATGGCAGTGGCCCAGCGCCAACATCCGGGTAAGCGAGCCAGCCCTATTGTTCAACCAGTAAGGACCGGATTGCGCCTGTTTCACGTCACGTGACGTAATGCCTCAGGCAAGAGCCTATTGTTCTGCCCCGGCCCGCGTGGGTATAAAACGGGACAGAATCGAAGGCTCGAGTTAATTGGTGTGTGGCGGTCAGACCAGCAAGTCGACCCACCAGAGCTGATAAGGGCAGGACAAGGGGGCAAACCTTGACCTAGCGCCTAATATGTAATGCTAAGTGTGCAGTCCCCTAGCTGTACAGTAAGAGGTGAATTAGGATTGTGCATTATGTCTTATGAATAATCGTCCATCTCCTTAGCAAGCACTTCCATGTTTAATACAACATGAACCTCAAATGCTACCCACAAACGGTTTTTTAAAAACTGAAAGCTCATCTCACAAAGTTTCCGCCATGGCTGCTGCGTCCTTGGATACTGCGCTCTGTGCGCACCATGAGCAAAACGCAGGGCGCACTTACGGCAGATTAGTTACGAAAATGGCAATAACGCGTTCTCTGGCTTGCAGAGTTAGAGTCAGTCGTCGCAGTTCAAAGGTGGCGTCGTACGGATATCCTGGACCTGAGGCACCTACTTATAAAGCGAGTACCAGGTGGATGCAGCAATTGAAGGAAACTGGCAGTGTGAAAACGCACAATTATTACAAAATACGCGGTGTGAAATCAAGAATTTATAGGGTTTGGGAGGAGAATTTGTAACTCTAAAAAGTCTCTATTGAAATGTGTGACATTCATTCCTCTTAGTTCCATCTGAGTTTTCAGAGGGCGCCACGCGTTCCATCTGATAGTTTTTGCTTATTTTTCAGCCCAAATCAGCTAAGCTAAACTTAATAATAATTAAATATTAAAGACGGGAAAGCCAAAGGCTCACAAGAAATAACTAAATACAGATGCAAACCTATTTACGTTGCCTTTTGGACTTATATGTCAGACTGCCTGAGCGGGGAATCGAATCCAGGACCTTTGAAAACTCATGGCGCCCTCTATAAACTTATTCGGAACTAATAGGAATGAATCTAAGACGTTTCAGTAGAGGGTTTCAGTCACAAATTCTCAAAGTCACAAATTGAAAAAGTCAAAAAGTCTAAAAAATTCACGAAGTTGAAAAAGAAAACTGTTTGTTGATATCATTAGTGATTCTCGTTTTATTAAAGAATGAAATACTAGAGTGCATTCTGGGACACCCTGCATAAACAAAATGATATTCAGAAAATAACTAAATATATATATTGTCAATTTCTACTTGTCATATTTTACGAAAAATATTCTTACGCTTCCTGCAAAAGTTAACGACAAGATGGACGGTGAGTGTCTATTTCTCTTATCATCGCCGCGGTATCGAACGCTTCACGTGCCGGTAGGTCTCAACATTACACAGCAAAAAACCAGCCCACCGTTAATGACGGCACGTTAATCCATTGTGTGTGCATACACTCGCCCCATTAAGTCATGAGAAAAATAAAAAGCTTAAACACTCTTAGCAAGTAAAGCACCGTGGTCGGCCTTCATGATTTTGAAGACTGAGAGGCTCGGAATGTGGGTTACTTAACTCACTCGCCGAACATTTCCTGTTTGGATTTTTGGGTCAAACGAAGCAAGCAAGTTTTAGTTGCTTTCGTTCTTTCGGTCTAAACTAGTTAGTATTACTTAAAACCAGAAAAAAAAATTATTAATAACTTGGCGCCCAGGGGAAGGAGAGGGGGAAGTGCTGTCTACAGCCGAAACTTCAAAATAGGGGCCCCGAGATGGGAGTGCAGTCAAGGGCCCCCTTCATAAAAATAAATGCAGTTTTTGCCACAAACGGCAAGAGCCCAGTGGAGGCGCCGTTCATCAAAGAATAAAAATAAAGTTTTTGCCATGCAAGTCAAGAGGATAATAGGAGAACCCTCATAAAAAAAATGGGAGTTTTTGCCACACAAGGGGATAGCCCAGTGGAGTAGCCCCCCCCCCCTCCCCTCATTACCCCTTGCCACACAAGACATAACTTTCAGAGACCCATAACAATAATTTATTTTCTGATATTTGCGGTTACATCAAAAACTTAAATTGGGGCCGGTGAGCGGGTGGGGCAAAGTCGGTGGACCCGATGGAGGTTGACTCCTCTGCTTTATTTACGCCTAGTTCGACTAAGTTTAAAAGTACATTTGTATATGTGTAAAAATGCGTTTGGTTGTTTTTATTGCAGCACGTTATTGTGATGTTAACGAATTTTTTACGCATTACTAATTCAAAAATGTTGGCTTAGAAAACTAGAATTATACGCTATTTTAAGGAAGTTGCTGCTCGAGCTCTTTTTTTTTTTAAATGCTACAAACCGCACGGCTTTATCTCTTCTGGTTCTAAAGTTATTGAAATTTAGATTTTGAGTACGTAGTATCTTGCATTATAAAGGGTTGCGCTAGACCAAAAAATCGCCGATACGATACCGATCATGTCGGTCGATACCAAATGTCAATTCCGGTAAAGTCTATTAATGATGCATGATTGACTTGATTTATTATGTTGTTGTGGCAAATTTAGCAACTTTCACTTGCTTTTATCAATTCTGGCACCATTTCACACCGCTAAACTTGGCTTAGATAACAAAACAATATCAGAGAGCAAAACTGGTGAAAAGAACGCCAAGTTCCAAATGGTTTCTTTAACTGTTGCCTACCCCATTTTTTAGGAATTTTAGTTTAGGTTAGGTAGGTTAGGTTATTTTTAGGTTAGGTTTTAGGACTTTTTGAGCCATTGATTTGACCTCAAATCCTTCTTGTCGATACCAACGTAGTTTTCTTGATTTTGATCTGGCGGGAGGGGGGGGGGGCGCTAAAAACGATGGGGATGGCTCTCGAAAGAAAGAAATACGCTGCGTGGATTGAGCGTTTTTAGGGCTTTGGTATACCCTTCCACAGAAAAGCTAAATCATTAAGTATTACAGACGATGGTTAAGGAAAAATGTCATTTATTTTTGAAAACATCAGATTTCGAATTGAATTTTCAACATTAGATGGTCAAGATACCTAATATAGTTTGGAGTTTGTTTTCTTTGGTTGGTTGCCCGTTCAAAAAAAGTGTGGTGATAACTATTGTTTAAAAGTGTGATGATAACTATTGTTTAAACTTTCAAAAGTATGGTGATAAGTTAGTTACAAACACTAATAATTTATTTATTCTTTGTGATGTCAACGTTTTGCTCTTTTGGAAAGACACACTCACACTTTGGGGGCCCTTAATTGGGGTACGAGTTTAGCTCCTCCACCCTTCCTTTATTTTGAATAAATTTAGATAAATAAACGCAGAAGGGGAAAAAAAACCATGAAAACAAGGCCAGTTTAGAGGATTGCAATGTTGATTTAAGAGTCCTGACATAACGACCGAGACTGGTCATTACTAATTTTCGTCGACAACGGTTTTTTTTTTCACCTTCGAAATTGCGTTCTGAAATTACTGTTTGTTTTTTTTTTAAATATTCTGTAAGCCTTTATAGGAAACATCACGTTTCGCAGTCTTCCATTGAAAGTGCTGCCTCTCCCCCTTTTTTATATTGTGTACCCCCCCCCCCATCCATTTTTAGTGGCGAACTGTACGAAGGAGCATATCTGACTGCTTGTATCCACGACATCTTCTTCAATTCCATATCTAATTAAATCATTACCTGATTATCTATTTATCAAATTTATGTGACGTGCATTCCTTACTTCATGCAGAACTTGTTGCTACCTATTCAGACCGTTAATTATTTTTCTTTTTTTTTTAATAACCGTTCTCCGTTGCAAACGAGTTTACTCTGCGACACAGATTTTCATTCTTGTAATTTCTTTGCAAATGTATCCTAAGAAATGCTTTGGAGTGTAATATATCTACCTATCTATCTATCTATCTACCTATCTGTCTATCCATCTCTATATCTTTAGCTATCTCTATCTATCTATCTATCTATATGTATCTACCTACATTTTTCACATGCGTTCTACGTACTGAATGATAAGATTTTTATTTTGTCCTCAAAAAGCAAAACGGCAAGAGAGGGTCATCCAATAGACATCTAACGACTTATCGGAAATTACCACAGTAACGTTATTAGCTATGAGTACCAATAGACACATCATCCAGATCAAGAGAACAAACTCTAATTACAGGCTTTCTGTCTAATTACAAAAATCTAAGAACGATGTCTAATTACAAAATCGGGGCTATACAGATGAGCTTTCAAACACCGTTCATTCAACAGTTTCCTAAAAGTATGGAGTGACGAGGCTGAGACGATGTAGTCAGGAAGAGGGTTCCAGACCGGGGCAATTCGTAACTGTTTGTGGGTTTACATTCCCAACCAATCAAATGTGGCTTTGACTCTCACATATATCGAAATTACTCAGACATTATTAATCAGATATTAGCCCAATCATTAGTCAGGCAAATTAATCTAAAATTAATGTACAACTAAAAGACTTGACACATAAAACGACACCTAAAAGTACACGTGTGACGTCACGTCTTGTTCGTTTGTTTGTTTGTTTGTTTTTTTAATCTGGAGTGCTACGTTCGGACAAGATTCGGTTCTAAAAGGTGCTAAGTATTCACCGGTAGGTTTCTCCATTTGTCGTTTGTCCTAAATTTATTAATATGTGGAAGAGACATTGTCCTCGCAAACTCATCGTTGCTCGACCTTTTTTACTTTTTTTAAAAATATTTATTACTGTTTATTTTCTCCTTTTTTTTTAATTGTATTTTCTGCGCTTCTTCTCCAGCAGCGTTCCTTACGGGTTCAAGTCGTTAACGATGGGACGCGAGGAGGGAGGGGGACGAACAAGTTATTATTTTGCACTTGGAAACAAATTAAGGAAATAATTAATCTCTTCCGTCGTCTCGTCTTCGTTCGATGGTACACAGTCATCTCACCTCGGAACGAAACTTACTTACGTTTGTTTCTTTCTTCTCACTAGGTATCATTTTTTTTCTTTATCCGAGATTTATTTACCGCCATCCATTACGTGACGTCATCGAATCGATATATATGTTAATAACCCTGAATAGTCATCGGCTGTTACGAAATGATGTCAGAAGAGTGGACTGAAAATTTTGTCAACAGTCATGACATCGTGTGGGCCTATTGTTGTTGATTGTTGCAAACGGTCATTTTTCGCTAATTTTGAGGCATTTCTGGCCCCAAATACGAATTCGAGAATACTCCTAACATAAATTAGGTGACATTTATTTTTCTTCTGACACCTTTCTCCAATTTTAACGCCACTAGTTCGAGAGGAGTAGAAGGACACACTATACAAATAAATAAATATATTAGCACGGCCGGCAGGCTTCGGAAGACCAGTTAAATTATTGTTTCCAAGTTGTTTTCCTCGATTATTTACCGCGGTTACTACAACTGTCTGCAACAATGAAGAATCACCTATTACTCAACTACGAGCTGACGCACGCTAAATCTAAACACACGCTAGTGTGTTGATCAAAATTCTACGCTCCTTTTATTTACAAACAAAATTGTGCAGAGAATGGACATACCCATGTTAGACCAGGCCGTACTTATGACAATAAAAAGGGAGCGAAAAAAAACTAACAAATTAACTGACCATAGAAACGGCTTCGCTATTTAGAAAAAAAAAGCATTAGAGCTAGTATCCTTCTGGAACTCACAGCTGCGAAAGCACACAAATAAGAACGGATTAGAGTTCACTTGAACGAGACGAACTATAGTTTGGACTCCAATTCAAGGGAACGAAACAAAATAAATCTCAAAATAATAAAACCCAAGTTACACAAGTTAATCACAACCACGCACTCACTCACTGACATGGCCCATTAAACACAAACTGCGTGCACTTACTGATATTAAGTAAGGAATTAAGACATTCCTTGTTCCCTGGACTGAAATTTAATTCATGTCATTCTGAGCCTGATCCTTAGTCATCGCAGAGTCAGCGGAGTTCGATCATCAGCAAGAGAGACCATCAGACGCTGTAGATTCAGGTTACAAAAGTCATTAAAGAAAATTAGGAACAATAATGGTCCAAGGATGGAGCCTTGGGATACTCCACACGTAATGAATGTGTCTTTACTGAAGTGGTCGTTGATTTTAATTGTCTGGGATCTTTCCGGGAAATACGTTTTAAACCAATTCATTTGCGAACCTCTAATTCCAACAAGTTCAGGCTTGCAAAACAGTAGCTTGTGGGGAACAGTGTCAAATGCCTTGGTAGTACGGAGGAAACTTTCTGTTAATGCATTGTTTTAACAGACAGATTCGGCGTCCAGAAATTAGATTCAGGCTCGAAAAATTAGTTAAAACCTATATTTAAAAAAAACGTGAAGAATGAAGTGAAAGTTGCCTACAAGTGACTGGAAGTGGCCGACGAGTGAGCCTATCTTCTTTGGAACGATACCAGATACAGACAAACTGTTCTCACCATTAGATTCGAAGTCCAAAAATTAATTGAAATGAATAAAAAAAAAACCGGAAGTATGAAGCAGAAGTGGCACGAAAGTGATGGAAGTGTACAGAAGACCGCTTGCGACTGGTTAGTTCCTGTTCCCGCTAGTTAATTCATCTGTGAATAAAACAGTGATTCCTCAATATTCCCTCTGAATAACAATTAACGTCTCATTAATAATATCTGATTAATTTTGATCTTAAAGACCTAGAATTTCGAAAACCCCTAGCCCAATTTGATTGATTCACAAATCTAAATCCTCGTAATAGGTCACAATAATGCATGCGATATATTTTTAATGAATCCGATACTGGGTTCAAAAGTTATGAATAATACTGACAGACAGACGGACAGATACCAACACAAGACCTCCCTTGTCCTGATTCTCAGTGGGTGTCACTAACACCAAGAATTTATAAGGTTGGGGAGGAGAATATGTAACTCTAACAAGTCCCTATTGAAGCGTGTAACATTCATTCCTATTAGTTCCACATGAGTTTTCAGAGGGCGCCACGCGT
>JAHWFP010032713.1:0-22059 GCA_023313725.1 Lithobius niger
TTTTATCTTTTTGAAAGATCTTATACCTTTCAAAAAGATAAAAGGCCCACCGAAAATTCGCACCTTGGTTTTATGACGATCAAGGGACATTTTGGTAAATTCGTACTTTCTTTATTGTGAGGCAAGTAAATTTTTTTCAGGTAGGTCATTGCTGTCATTTTGCCACAATTTAAGTGTTTGTGTCGCATTATTATTTTTCCCCAAGTACCTGAAATGTGCCATTGGTTGTTACAATGATTTACAACCTTGACAATTGAATTGATGTGATGTTTGTTACCTAACTTGGCGCGTGTGTCTAGATTAGAGCGAATGGATTTGTAGGGCTGCAAGCTCTGAAAAATAAAGTAAAGTAATAATAATCTTAATTGATTATACCTCAATGGTTTCCAATTATAGATAATAAAGGCTGTTTCTACGATAATTATTCTACGATAATTTTTTTCTCAAGTTAACAACTTTTCCAATAGGTTATTCCCCAACTTGAATTTACCAAATAACCTGGTTTCTAACCTCCATGGTTGAAAAAAAAATGGTGAAAGTATTGCAGTTTTTCTTTCTTTTTTCTTTTTAGCATGAATTTATCAGATGTTAGCCGGCTGATAATTAGTTTTAAACCACAAAATCACCTGATAGTGAAAGAGGAAACTGAAACTTTCTTATGTCATTCCGTAAAATGAAATTTACAAAAGAAATATGAAAAAAAATGCAGAAAGGAATTGTAGGTTTACTGTACGAGGAGAAAAATGACAATTAGCAAAATTAATATTTTTAGAAGAAAGTAAATAAAAAATGATCACTATGCAATAGTGTTCTAGAAATACCAAAGTACAGAAACCACCTTCGTATTTACATTTCGGTTGTGCGACATAACTTGGATGCGAACCGGCTGACCAGCTCTTCTCAAAACCATTGATACACCACATTTATCGATAAACCCACTTGTTAATTGGCATATCAATGAGTAGAGGAAGATAATTATGGTGTTAATGTCTTATTATGTTGACGATGCATTAAAGACTGGACTTGTGAGAATATCCGCCGACTGGGAATTGAACACCAGGACTTTCCGCTTACTAGCCAGGGGCTCTAACCACTGTCCTACCGGAACGGATACTGGCTTAATCAAGCTTAGTAGCGGTGCAATGTTTCTCAGTGGTAACCTAAATGCCACAAAAATACGCAAGGTGGGAAAGCAACTTGCTTCTTGGCCTCTAAACTTGAAATAATGTAAGTAATAAATCCCAAGGTAAAGGGTTAACGAAGGGCTAATGAAAACTGATTGCTTAGTTAACCATTTACCTTGTGATTTACTCTGTTTATTTATCACTTGTATCAAGGGAATATGGATTTGGAATCCATATTACCCTTGCTTGTATTATTTCCAGTGTAGAGGACAAGAAGCAAGTTGCTTTCCTTTCTTGTATATGTTTTTGACCTTTAGTCACCACTGAGCAAAATTGAACAGCTATTGAGTTCGACTGAAGCCTGCAGCCAGTATTTGCCCTAAGTAGTCAGTAGCGCATTGTGGTTAGAGCGCCCGGCTACCAAGTGAGAAGTGCTGCATTCGAGTCCCAGTTGGGGCGGGTTGTCCTTTCTTTCTTCGAAAATTTGCTTGTAATGAGAGACAGTGTATGATTGTGCTGCCTGAGAACCCTGGGATCCCGGGGAGGGCCCCACTACAGGAGGCCCTTGTTACAATTTCTTTTCCAATTTAAAACGAACTCGTATGAAAATTGCCTCATTTTAAGTTGCTGGAAAACCTTTCAAACTCACACCGATTTCTTTAAAAATACACTAGTTTCAGGGATCCGCCCTGCTCCCCCTCCTCCAAATCCCCATACACTACAAAAGGCCCGTGTTTCCCAAAAAAAATTTAGGAAAATTTTGAAATGAAATTTTGTACAAAAATTGCAGCTGTTAAGTTTCAAATTAACGCCGATTTCTTTAAAATAAGTTCGCTTACAGGGTTACGACCTGTACCCTTACCACTCCCCTCCCCCTTCCCAAACAGACAGACATAAGGCCATGCTTAAAAAAAAACTATTGCTGGAAAAACTTGAAATGAATTTTTCCGAAAATTGCATCTCAAGTTGCTGGAAAAGTTTCAAATTTATGCAGATTTCTTAAACATACAATAGCTTTAGTGCTCCCCCGCCCTTCCCCCCATAACCCTGAACCACCGGTGGTACACTCCCGGGCAAGAAAGTCAAGCTGGGTTTATTCTGGATTTATGAAACGTACAGGTAGGCCCTATACATTTCTTGGGTAATTCTTTAAAGTTTGTGAAAAAAAAACTTAAATGAAAAAAACTGTCGGGACATATTAATTTTTATGTCCGCTTTAGCCTTGTCGGGAGAGTGAGTAGCCAGATGCCCCATCCCCCTCCCCCCACCCTCCCCAGGTTACGGTTTTGTTGAGTTTTCATAATGCTGGGCAAAAAAGAAAATTAGAATCGGGTGGGACACTCACTCACCCGCACTCTACCCCCCAAAATTTCCACGTAGCAAGCCAAACATACTGATCGTTAAGGAAACAAGCTACATTTAAATATGCACCCGTTATAGAAATTCGTACGTGCAGGTAGACTATCAAAGCGCAGCCTAATTTAACGAACGAACGTGTCTGACGAAAATGATCTCGCAATACATTATGCCAAGAATTTATAAATTCTTGATTATGCTTATGTGGTTGTTCTCTAATCTGTGATGCTTTTAATGTAACCTAGGACTGTCCGCACCATTTACCGCTAACAAGGTAACGCTAGTCAGTACGTTTGTATTTCCGTATGCTGGCAATAGATGGCAGCGCCTTGCGTCGCCTAACCGTTCCATGGCATAGCCTGTCTAAGAGCTTAGGGCAGGTTTGCGCTACGACTCGCATTTGTATTCTCGCAGCTAGAAGCTAGAAATCACCTCAAATTCCAACATGGCGGCAGTTTTATGTCTGCCGCCTCGCAACAAAAACAACAAATAACGTGAGTTCAGAAGCGTTTAGGAAAATTGTTTCGTCATGAGGAATTCTTTATATTATTGGCACGGATTATTGACTGCAAGTATTTACTCAAACGATGTCGGATTTAGCTAATCCATTTAGCGTTGTTTCCATGGCAATGTCACCTTTGCCATCGCGATAAGGGAGTTCGACTAACTCCGGAAAGAGGGGTTGAGCACGCGCATAACCCACTACGAGTGGCAGAGAGGCACGGGCTCAATGGTTGGCTATGGTAGAATGCTTGATTTGAGGTGCTAAGTTCTCGTATTTGAAACACTATCAAGAAACAAAAAGTCGGGAGCAAACCCTTCACATTTGTCGCACAGGCAAGCAGCAAATATTGTATAAAAGGCTTTTAAAATCGTTATTATATACAGCCGTACTAAAGAGCCAACATTTTCAGGAAAAATCTCGTATGCTGGCGAAACGCGGCAAACTGACTACTTTTTTCCTCCTTCCCTACCCTGCCTAACGGAGTAAACCCGTCCAGCTGTTGTTATGGGATTATCTCTTCATTTACTTGGGGGTTGTCGCATTCCTATACAAAAGTTTCATGTGTTGTCATCTTGTCTTGCACGAAAATAAAAACCGTGGTGGTGGGGCTACAGTAAAAAAAAAAGCTGCAGCCACAGAATGGAGAAAAGCCGATGGTACAGTGAAAAAAAAAACGCGGAGGGGGAAGGGATTCGGAGGTGGGGGGGGGGAACGGAAAATTATCCTAAGGAAAAGATAGTTTTTTTATTCGTGTTATTTAAGGTGAGTGTCTTGCCTTGAATTTCAATAAGCTTGGTATGAACTTTCAACAGGAAACTACATTTGTGATTTGTTCAGCAGTTTCCGTTGAAAAAAAATTGTCCGGTCGCGTTTGTTGTGTCGTCGTTTTCCTGTTGTAATTACGGGTCAGGTTAAGTTAGGTTAGTTGCCATAGCTCGAATTTCACCGGGCAGGGACGGAGTTTCACCAACGACTTTCGTAGCTCTTTTTTCCTGCAACTTTTTCCCCCTTTGGTATTTCTTTCCCGTCGTTTTTTTATTCAGCCTTTTTGTTTTCATAGATGTGTTATTGTACTAAAAAAAAAAAGACCTCTATTGGAACAGTAAAACTACGTGTCACTTTTCTTTTTAGATTGCAGAATGCGGAAACTTGAGAAAAGTTCTGTTCCCCCCTCCCAATTCCCTGAAAAAAATTAGGAACATTAATTTTTTTACGATTATTCATTTATTTATGTTTGCTGAGGACCCTCCCCCCACCATAATGATCTATCAAGATTTGGTTCCTTTGCTTTTCTTTTTCTTCTGGATTTATTTTATTTTTAGCAACGAAAACGTTTTTATTTTAATTTAAAAAAACTTGGCACAGCATGCAGGGTGATTAGGTTATTTTTTTTATTTATATACTCTTTTAAGTTTATTACCAATCTTAAAATCGCAACACGAAAATCATATTTTTATTACAGAGAACAGAATATGATACAGCTTGTTAATTTTTTTGATAATAAAATTGTTTTTATAATAATAATCAATTAAAAAAAATCTACCAAGCTAAATATTTACTTGTAAGCCTAATAATTATTCAACGCTAGAGCATACAATTAAAAGAATTTTTTTAAAGTAACTATTGAAAACTGTGTCATCTTTATAAAAAAAATAATTGCTTTTATGTTCTTTAGCTTCCTTTTATTTACTAATAGTATAGATAATTCGATTTGTAACCTTACTTTCTGTATAAACAAATTTCCACTAATCTACTAAGCGTAATACAAGTAGGCTATAATATCAAGTACAGTTTTTGGTATGCAGCATTAGTTGGATTGAAACTTGGAAAGAGAAAAAAACTGAATATCGAAACAGTCGGTATTATTAAGGCATAGCCGACTGTTTTTCGTAGGGGAAAATTTCTTCGATTATAATCGGAGAAAACTAAGTTTTTTTTCTTGCTAATAAAAAAAAGCAAGTTTTTTACTAGAAACATGCGGGAGAAAATGCTTGTTCAGATAAGTTAAACATATTGTGCTGCACGTTTGTCCAACGTAAACACGTTCTGTTACTGATTTTTATTTGCCTAAAGTTTACGCTTGATTACGGATGTCATCTGACCCACTAAAACCTTTCGACACAGCCAAAGCAATGCTACAGCCTATCTGCTCTTGGCCGCGCTGACCTCCTTGCCACTCGTACCCTCTACCGCGGATGTGGGAGGAGCTAGTTCCGGAGTTAGTCGAAAAGGCTCATTGTGTTCTAGCTGCAAGAATGCAAAGGCGAGTCGTTGCTTAAACGCGCCCTTAACCATGGTGCTTTAACACGTAGTGTGATAGTATATAAGTCCATGCTTTAACCAAGGTCGAGTGGAACGATAGTATTAGTTTTAACAGTCGCGCCCTCAGAGTCCATGGTGTGCGGACTATATTTGGAATGTTCCCTCTCTGGTGTAATAATATAATATATCTAACTCTATGGGCACAACCGTTCACACTGTCGGGTGCTGGTTGTTTTTCTTATTTATTTATTTATTTATTCATTCTTATTTATTTATTTGTTTTTCTTTGCTACTGTGGCAAGAATGAACCTGCTCACCCTCTTGCTGATTGTTACAGGGCATTTATAGTTTAGAGTAAGTAGTGTAAGTAGCGCTAGAGTAGTCTGTAGAAAGAGCACATACCATAACGGCTTTAGCTCTGGTAAGAACCAAATAAATAAATAAATTAATAGTTTCAAGGATGTACCCTGTAATAGCCAGCATTATGGAAGGAGTAGTTCGTTTGTTACTGTTTGTTACGCACATTGTAGGTCGCTCGCCCTCTTTCATTGTAGTGCATGATGAATTTGCTAAATGCCACCCAAGCGTATTACTTGGACCATCATCAGTTCCACTGTCGACATAATTGAGCGGTCTCCGCTTTATCAATATTTTAACATCGGATGCCTTTCACAATAGAAACGGCTTCGCCGTCTCGTCCTCTTGCTATTGGTCCATTTTATCATCCTGGTGGTTCGTCCAAGCCCTATTCACTCGCTCCGAAATGTACGCAAGTTTCCGTCTAGAGCTCGCACAATCAAAACGTGCTGCGCCATCTGTAGGAAGCGACTACGAAGTAAAGCTTCACCACGACTACTTCCCGGCAAATCCAAGATGGTGGTGTCGTGTGATCACCAAGTCTTAGTCGCTTCACGGCCACAGAGCAGTACAACACGAAACAGTTCGTCTAAATTATATTCTTTATCGTTAGAATTGCATTTTTATTTTTGTCCACACATGTCCCGCTAAAATTCACACAATTTCTAAAACTGAAATTGTAATGAAGTTAGCCACTAGTTGAGTTTCGTTGTTTCGTAGCTCGCTTTCCATAGTCGAAACCGAAACTGCATATAACGACGCCGCAGTAACGACGCTAGAGCTGTAGTCTCAGTCACTTCCGCTGTTGTTGGCTTGGCGCTCTCATGGCGAATTTCAGAAACTAGAGAATTCTGGTCAGAGTTTTTCACGCGTTGCTTGTACGGTAAATGTAGCAAGTGGGTTATCCCGTAACGAAGTATAGTTATTAATCCAAGGTTCGTCAACCATGTCCGATTCCGAATGTTTTTTTTTTTTTTTTGATAAACCTTGTCCAGACTCCCGTGCTACTGCATGCAAGGTGTGGTTTGGATAGTCCTTGTGGTGTTCGCTTGATGTGCGGTCTAAGATTACATTGGAGTGTCTTCATAGCGGAGCTACGCTCCAATCATATATTACAAACAAAAATGTCAAGTGTGCCGTAAAAAAAGGGGTTATATGATTGAAGTTTTACTTCACTTGTTAAAATGTACACGAATAAAAATTAACGATTTTCAAACGTACAATTGAGACAGTTGCATCTGTTTAAGTGCTGTAGTGCTTTACATTTTAAATATGTGATTGGTAAAGCGCAACAGCACTTAAACAGATGCAATTGTCTCAATTTTACATTTGATTATTTCAATTAAAAATTGTCACTTTTTATCAATTGTACATTTTAACAAGTAAAGTAAAACTTCAATCATATAACCCCCTTTTTTACTGCACACTTGACGTTTTTGTTTGTAATCCGTGTACCTTTTTTATGGCTATGAGGTCGCGCTACAAAGGCTTATGCATGCATTTGATTGTTGCTGCCCACTTTGAAAGCTTGAATCTATGAAATAAATACGCCATTCTATTGTTTCTAGCTGCCAATTTCGAGGCTGAAGGCATCGAAATTAATAACGTTGCTTAGTTTGGTTTAAAACTATATGCGTTTAGCTGAAACATGGATTCTTTCAATTCAATTCATTTCACAAGGCCCTGACCAAAAGTCATACACCCTTACTAGCTGAAATTGCCTCACTGACAAATGACACACTGAGAACAACTTGCCAACTCCTGCTTCGACCCATGAAACATTCTTCACATAGAGATACAAGGTGAAGCACTCAGAGCATATGGCTCCGTACAAGTTATCTTTACCGTGCACACACTGAAGCACACAGAGCACGTGGGTCGTTGCCACCACACACACACAAAGCACTGAGGACCCCAAAAAGGCACAGGGAGCACATGGTTCCGTCCAAGTTATCTTCACTGCGCACTCACAGAAGACACAGAGGCCTAACAGGGTATAGCTAGGCTGGGGATGGGCAATTATGCCTGTACGTTTATCCTGGAACAGTAGTTTGCAATTGCGCGCAGCCGTAGAAGCGATGCTTTACTTGAACCAACTGACAGCAGCTCATGGAACTGCAGAAACCGAGCAATCCAGACAGCACTTTCACGATGCTGCTGCACATAATTTCGACAGTCTAATTGAAAATGTTCAGGAGTATCCGCCACCCTACACTCCTCACACAACAGCGACCCCGCCCACCCAAATCTGTGCTGATGTGCACGGAGGAGTGAATGGCCTGTGCGCAGCCTTGAAAGCCACTTTGCATCTGGGTAAGACATCACATCCAGAGAGGATCTTACGAAGCAGATGGGATGAATGCGGGTACAGCACCCTTCCAGTTGTCGCGGTCTTCCACTCACCCAGCCAATCCTGTATACACCATCTACGAACAAGAAGCCCGACGCATCTGGGCGGAGAGAAGGGGCACAACCTCAGCAACGCTTCCCTCGCCAGTCCATCTGCCAACACATTACCGCGATTACCGCAATAAGCCCGAACCCACAGGAGTGTCACCGACCTGTGTCGCAGAGCAGTCCAGAAGTTCCAGCCTATCGAGAAAATCAGAAGATCGCCAACAGCCAACAGTTCCCACAAACGTCTTACCCTCCTAAGGCCTGACAACGAGTCTGTCTCAATAGAGAAGGACAGAAGGTCCAAATAAGCAGCCATGTCTAGTGCTACTGAAATTGCAACCATTTCGCTCTCCACATTGGAGGTCATTGCTCTGAATCTGCGTCTAAGCCTCACCTTTAGCGCTGGGATTGCTACACCAATGCCTCCTACCTGCATTCTTGCATGAAAGGACGCATCACAGAAACCATTGCACTCCACATAAGTAGTGTCGAATACCCGAGTTAGCTGAGCACACCACACCCACGGGCTCAGCAGACGAGCACACGTCACATCAAATAACTGATCAGTGATGGCACAAAGTTGTGTCATGACACCACATGGCCTGCAACTCCCAAGAGCCCCCTTGCCCTCTCCTTTAGTTGCATATAGTCAGCAAAGATTCTTCCCACTGGATCTCCAAAGGCTCTTCTCAGGTTCCGCATGCACAGAACAGCCAGCAACTCCCTCGCACGACACATCGAAGGTGGTTCATTGCACTCCACCCACAGAGCCTGGACTAGGGTGGAGGCAATGCAACCCGAAACAATACGAAGGCACTCATTGACTGCAACTTGCAATGTCTCAATGTGAAGTTTTGCAAGACTCAAGAAAGGGAGATGGTAATCAATGCTTGCTCGCACAAAGGCCCTATACGTTGAAAGGAGTGCCTCTCTCATTACAGTGGTTCCTCCTATAAGAGCCTTTAGGATAGATGCTCGCATCTAGATCCTTGACCGCAACCCACTGACATGGGCATTCCACTCAAGAGCTGAGTCAAGCAATACACCTAAATATGTGACCTCTTGCTTCGGCACAACATTGATTCCCCCAACAACGAGAGACACTTGCGCCTCTCAAACAGTCATCAAGCGCGAGAAAATAACAACCTCTGTCTTAGATGGTGCCAACAAAAGTCCTCTCTCCCCAAGACGCATTGCAATTAAATCGAGAGCCCGCTGGGCACACACGGACAGCAGGACCTACTCATCCCCCACAAACCAGAGCGCAACATCGTCTGCATAACAGACGATGTTATCCGAGAGCCCCAACTAGACCAGCACATCATTGATTGCAATCGCAAGCAACGTTGGACTAAGGCAGTTCCCTTGTGGGAGCCCCAAATCCGTGCTGGCTTCAGACGGCCAGTACCATTGATCCAGGTTGCTAACCTGTGCTCACCAAGGAACGCAACAATTGCAGTCACTAATTGCGGGCTAACACCCATGCCCTCCAGGGAGGTTCTCACCCAGTCAATGGACACCGTGTCATATGCCGCCCTGTTATCCAGGAAAACAGCCATGACAACTCATTCCCGAGCCCACGCTTCCCTGATGCTAGACAGGAGAAATAACACAGAATCCTGTGCACTCGGGTCTGGCCTGTAGCCGAAATGCGTTGGGGATAGACACTGAAAATACTCTAAGTGCCGACTCAGCCTACAACCAAGCATGCGCTCAAAAACCTTCCTCACACATGACAGGAGCGCAATCGGCCTGTAATTCAAAACATTGGACCTATCACTTCCTGTCTTGTGCACCGGCACCAAAATGGTGAACATCCACGATGGAGAGACACTGGATCCATCTAGGATGTTCTGAGTGTCCTGCGCTTCCTGAGATAGCCCTCTCAGATCGCTATACAAAACTCTATCAATGCCAGGAGTACTAGAACTGTTGCACTTTCGGAGCGCTACCACAAACTCACAGCGATCCCACAGTTCGTCATTAGCGTATGACAGAACACCCATCAACAATCAATTTTTTAGCAAAGACATAACGTGTGCGTGAAGAATGGATCTGATGTTTGCTGAGTGGCATTGTTGCCTAATTACAATGGTTAAAATAATGTTAAACAATCAAACTGATCGTTCAGGGACCCGTAACTTCGGAATGGCTCAACCAATCGAAAAAATGGTCTCTGTGAGGTTGAAGCCCAGGGAAATTTCTGGCTTAGATCAAGTTTCAGATTTTAGGTAGGTGCAGTAGATTTTTCTAAAACCTTGTCTCAGAGCTTTGGTGAGGGGGATGTCAGCATTGAGGGGCACCCTCCTGTCAGTGTCCAGGACTTTTATTAGGTCAGTGATTCACTATCACCTCCCATTCCTGTGTTCGTCGAGACGGCACATTGCGTCCTTGCAAATAGCCATTAATGATTGTCTTCGTGTCGCCTCGGGATGCATTCAGTACCTTCCTTAACCACCGAACAGAGCGAACAAAACGCACCACTGTTAAGGACAGTTTGGCTCCAAACTTGGCCTCGTGCGTGCGCAGTGATGTTGCGTCAGCCGTTCAGTACCTTCCTAAACTACAGCACAGCTCAACAAGCTCAGCAAAGTATTCGTACGTCATACCTTCACCGCAACCAGACCTAGCCAATGGATTTGAACAGGATTGGCTAATATATGTGACCCGGCAAGAGCAATGCCAAATTGCGAACGATCTCAGGGAGGTGGTTTACTGGGGTGGGGGTTTGAACATGCACGAGGGAACAGTTTTGACGAAACAGATTCATCGTAGACGATGTTGACGTCAATCAAGCCGCATCAACACGTATATGAGCAGGGAATGAGCCAAACTGTCACCAACAGTGGTGCGTTTGGTTCGCTGTGTTTGGTCGTTAAGAAAGGTACCGATTGTGTCCACCCCGGTGCACTCGCTGTGGGTGGAGCGCAATGAGCCCCCATTGGAGTGCCGAACAGCGGAGCTCCTTGCGCTGCTGTGTCTTCAGAACCTTAGTAGAGGAACTGACGACCCGGTATGGAGGATTTTGGTTGACTACAAATGATTCACCAGTAAGGCACGTAGCTTGCTTGTTACTGCAGGCCGTGGTGTTACCGTGCTCCTTGCGATTGCTGAGCAACTGTTTAATGTGGTGACTGTGTCCCAATGTGTCCGTAGACTTGGTGCCCTTACCTGACCAGACTGTTTGATCAAGTTTACGTCGACTGCAATGTTTTTTGGGATGCGTCTTTTCGCACTGCCGAGCAAATTGGTAGCATTGGGATTGCGATTACGACACTGAAGATTGAGCATCGTTGTCGTGCGACAGCCATGACGTCCAGCACAATGTGCTGGCAATCTCAGTTGCGCTTGATGTGGCCGAGGAGTTAGGACTTCCATCCTTTTCTGTTGTGACAGATTCGCTGTCCAATGTTACAAAAATCGCTGTTATTCGCTGTTACAAAAATCGTGGGCAAGGATGTTACCAATCCTTTAGTTTATACGATAGGGTGGAAATTTTGGAATGTTCTGCAGAACAAGACTGCTTCACTTCGGTGGGTTCGTTCCCATGATGGGAATCAAGGGAACGAACAGGCTGATGGGGTTGCCAAGCAGGCGTGCGAGTACGGCAGCCCTGCTGTTAAGCCTCTCCTCTCCGCATGCATCAGGAGGCAGCTAGTACACAAGTGGTATTTGCATCAATGGCAGAGGGAGTGGGCTGAGGCCCTGACGGGGCGGTTTCTTTTTCAAATTCACCCAGTATGTTCCACATGGTCCATTTTAGATCAGTTGGTGTTCCGTGATGTGAGATTGCTCTCAAGGTTACGCATAAGTCACTCACTGCTCCGCGTGCACCAGTTTCGGTTCGGGTGGGCAGGCTCGACACTGTGCGACGAGTGCAAGCAAGATGATACCCCAGAGTATTTTATGCTGGTTTGCCCGAAGTACAATCAGTACCGCTGGTGACTGGCAGCCTGGATGGCGCAACAGCCAAGGATTCAGGAGTTGTTATCTGTTGGCGCGGAGCGGAATCCACTGTTGAAACTGAGAGCGATCGCCCGGTATTGCGTAGAAACAGGAGTCCAAGTGTGATGTGTGTGTATCTCTGGCGGTTTCTGGGGGCTCTACCTTTGCTCTTCATTTGATCTGAGGCCTCTCTTCGTCATGACTGCTGTAGTTGTGTGTAGCGGATGATATGGTGCACCGGTGCTCCCTAGTGCAGGGCGGTGCGTGACGGTGCAACGGTTGTTATGTATCGTTCTACCATCTAGTGGTGCGGTGCGATTGGGAAGAGGCAAAGGCGTTTTTAATTCTGGAGAGATGTCGTTGGCGCGGAACTTCCTCTCGATGAAGAAGTATAGTCAGTGCTGATGTGGTGTGGTGTGATGTAGCGGAAGGATGTGTGGTGTTACAGAGCGCCTGCGAACCCCAGGATGGAGAGAGTGAGCAACGGATCTAAGAGTCATTGTGGTAATGGGTGTTGTAATAGTTGTAGTAGTGCTGTAATCGTTATTGCAGCTGCATTAATTTGGGGTAAGAGTCTACTGCTTCGGGCAATGACCCTGATGAATAAATCAGGGTGTTTCAGCTAAACACATACAATTTTAAACCAAACTATTCTTCAGCCTCGAAATTAGCAGCTAGAAACGCTAGAATGGCGTATTTATTTCGTAGATCCTTAGCTGAGCTGAATAGTTTCAAAGGGGGCAGCAACAATCGACTGCATGCATAAACCTTTGTAGCGCGACGCCATAGCCGTAAAAAAGGTACACGGATTACAAACAAACAAGCGGCTAGACCGACTACCTAGTCACATCCGGTATTCTGTGCAGTTCTGCCACTACCAATGGTGAGGCGCACACCTCTATCATGCATTCCAACAGCTATCTCTATTATGTAATCTAAAAACAGTAACCATCAGAACTGCCGGTTAAAAACGTGATAGCTTTTAAGCTTATTTTAGATTTTAGGCGTATTTGTCAACTTTTAGGCCTAATTCTTATAGGAGCTTTAATTTCGTAAGTAGCAGCTAACGGAGATTTGATTTGTATAGTACGCCTATTCATTTTTGCAACACAGTGCGACTTCAGGCACACAGTTACAGTGTTAAACGTAACCCGCAACGTAACCTATATAAATCAGTGGTAGTAGGGAAGTGACGGGAGAGACACTGTTGATGAAGCCAGGAGCTACTCGCAGCAACTTGACGTTGCCGTGGTAACGTGATTTTAGGCCTATTTTTTTAACTGTAGTTTTAATTTCGTAAGTAGCAGATAGGCCTAATGAAGAAACTGGTTCGATGGTAAGCTCATTCATTCATGCAACAATGCGAGGAGACTATTTTAAACGAAGCTAAAATGCTTTTGTTTTTATGGCTGCAGTGTTATCCTTAGGATTTCAATTCGACGATCAAATGTTATTATTTAATTTAGTTATGTCGAAGAAATCTATTAGCTATAAGGAAATAACGATATTTTAATTTGCCATGTTATTTAACTAACTTTTGACAGTGAATCTAACGTTGTAAACAGTGGTCGTCAATATCTGGTACCGTTGTGAAGCTGAAAAAGGTGACGGACGGACAAAGAAAGTCGTTGCAATAGTCTTCTCAGCCGGTACGGCTGTACAGAACACTAAAATGTCAAGTGTGCCGTAAAAAAGGAGATTGTATGATTGAATTTTCACTTTACTTGTTAAAATGTACACAGATGAAAATTGATGTCGTGCTTTAACAACAGCACTTAAACAGATGCAATTTTCTCAATTGTACATTTGATTATTTCAATTAAAAATCATCAGTTTTTATCCGTGTACATTTTAACAAGTAAAGTGAAAATTCAATCATATAATCTCTTTTTTATAGCACACTTGACGCTTTTGTTTGTAATATATACAGGGTGTCTCAGAAGTCATGGTCATAAATCGACAGGGAGGTAGACCTGATCACATCTATCAAAAAAAAACCTATAATACACATGCCGGAAATGACTCGTTTCCGAGATAACGGGGCCAAGATAAGTTATTGCTCATCCGTCCTAGACGAAGCGCCCACACATTAGGGTTGTAGCCCCCCCCCCCCCACTAGGTAATTGCTAGAAACAAAGCAAAATGCCCAAAAAAATAGTAAGTTGGAATCGCCAAGACGGTGGCTTTGATCGCTTCCCCAAAAGGAACCTTTCGTGCCTCATGCAGACTGAAAAAGTTGTTGCACACTGCCATGACGAAACTAGGCGCTCATAACAAATGTTTGAAGTGGCCCCCGTTTGCTTGAATGCATGACGCCGCTCTTCTACTGAGAGACGCACGAATCCTTGCACAGACCCCTGGTTCTGCCTAACCTGCTGAACTGTATCATGAACACGTTGGCGTAATTCTGTGTCAGTTTCTACGCTGCGTGAATAAACAATTCCCTTCATGTAGCCCCAGATGCAGTAGTCCAATGGATTGAGGTCAGGTGAACGGGGAGGCCACGGAATTTGGCCTCCTCGGCCAATCCATCTCTCCCCAAACTGTTCGTTTAGATACTGCCTCACAGCAAACAGGAAGTGGGATGGTGCCCCGTCGTGCTGGAACACCATCCTCTGCCGTGTCCCCAGTGGGATGTCCTCAAGCAGACCAGGCAATTCATACTGCAGGGAGGTAAGATGTGCCGCCTCTGTAAGACTGTTGGGTAGAATGATCGGCCCGATGAAGTGATCTCCTACAATACCAGCCCACACATTGATTGAGAAACGATGATGGTTTCGCACTTGCAGGGTCACATGAGGATTTTCATATGCCCAGACATGGGTGTTGTGGAAGTTCACAATTCCATCTCGGGTGAAGGCGGCTTCATCAGTAAACAACACTGCTGAGGAAGAGAGGGTCTGCAGCACATCGTTGTTGAAGCCACTGACAGAATACGACCCTTGCCGGATAGTTGTTTTCAGCTAGGGCTTGCACCCGCTGCAGATGATATGGGCACAGCAATCCATCATGCAGGATCCTCCTGACAGCATTACGGTCTACGTTTTCTGCCAAAGCAATCCGCCTTGTGCTGATTCCCGGATCGTCATCCACCCTCCGTAACACCCTCTCTTCCAGTTCAGGGGTACGAACAGTTCTTGGCCTTCCTTCTCGTGGTGCTTCCTCAAATGACCCGCGCTCACACAGACGTTGGTGAAGCCGAATAAACGTACGCCGGTCCGGATGCCTTCGGTTCGGATAGCTCACAGCATAAAGCCTGGCTGCTTCAACAGAATTGCCGTCGGCCCGACCGAACATGTAATGCATGTCAGCTAGCTCTTGGTTGGTGAAGTTAACTGCCATACTCTAGTAAAGAAATTAATCGGAAGTTTTATCCTTTTCCTCTAAACAAAAGAAATTAAGTGAGAGAAGGCTTTTCTTTCCGCAAGTAAAGAAATTAATCGGAAGTTTTATCCTTTTCCTCTAAAGCAAAGAAACTAAGTGAGAGAAGGCTTTTCTTTCCACAAGTAGAGAAATTAATGAGAAGTTTTACGTTTTTCTACCAAACCAAGTTTGACTTTTTTTTCATCATGGCTGTGTGGCATGTGCAACAGTGCTTTCAGTCTGCATGAGGCACGAAAGGTTGCTTCTGGGGAAGTGGTCAAAGCCACTGTCTAGACAATTTCAACTTACTACTTTTTTTGACGTTTTGCTTTGTTTCTAGCAATTACCTAGCCGGGGGGTGGGGGGGGGGAAACCTACAACCCTAATGTGTGGGCGCCTCGTCTAGGGCGGATGAGCAATAACTTTGTAAGGAATGGTTCGTTCCTAAGCGTGTCTTCACCGTCACGTGTGGTTTCATTTTTTAAGCATGTGGTGCACTGCCCCTGAAAGTTGGCTGACTATGCCTGAGTCATCCTGGGGAACAGTCCCCGTTATCTCGGAAACGAGTTATTTCCGGCGTATGTATTATAGGTTTTTTTTAATAGATGTGATCAGTTCTACCTCCCTGTTTATGACCATGACTTCTGAGACACCCTGCATAGATATTGTTATCGTTTACTAAGAAGCAAATAGTTAGCATTATAAATGAAACCCAACCCCTTCCCCTGTCAAGGAGTGCCCTCGGATTGCCTGCACTCCCTGACATACAACAAATGAGTTCTCACATACCTTATTACAGTTCATAACACTTTACTTGTTCAATAGGCATCAGCCAACTCGTGGTGGTGCCTCAGCCCGTCTCTCGCTCTCTCTCAGCGCTCTGACTGATGCCAGACTTTCATCCAGTGGTGTCACATTACTCACTGTACGATTGGTGCCCAGCCGGACGAGGTGGCTACGTCGCTGGGACAACCCGGAATTGTCATAGCCCCCCCCCCCCCCTCCAGAGCTGCAGCATACCAGAACTGGTGATGGTTACATCGGGTGCTACAAAGATAATATACAAGATAAATGAAAATACAAGCGATTAAAAGATTGTTAACCGCGCCGCAGAAGCACTCTTCGAGTCTCACGTGATTGAACGAAAAGCACGGCTTCTTCTTTGAGCAAATTAAGAGTCAGTTAACCACGCCACATAAGCACATCTTGCGTCTCACGTGCGTGCATGAAGAACACAACTTAGTCCATGGTTAAATTAAGAGTTGGTTAACCGCGCCGCATATGCGCTCATTGAATTTCATGTGCGTGTATGCAGAACACGGCTTAGTCCATGTTAGAGATGCACTCACAGTTCGTAGAAGCTGTAGGATATATATGTAGGATACATAGAGTATATGTGATTACAAGTGTGGAATATAAGAGGTGCACAGGTCTGGGAAGTTCAGTTGTCTGCGTCTTAGTCTATGCACTGCACAGTCACTGGCAGCGAAGAAGAGAACAGACGACTGCATCATACAGTTCAATATTTATTTATTTATTTACAAAATAATCGCAACGCCCTAAAAGAGCAAAATAGCAGTTTCAAATTTAAAACAATTTAAAAGAAAAAGAAACAAAATAAAAACAGAACATGAGGAAACACTCAGCAACAATGACTACATGTAAGCAACCGACAACATGCTAACAGCTTTTTAGCAAAGATATTGTCACGTGAAGCACAGATGACGTTGTGGTCAAGACCATTCCACTCAATAATGGTACGGGGAAAAAAGGACCCAGTCAGGGAGTTTTCGTTGCACCTGTAATGCCTTACTTTTCTGATGTGGTCGAGACGACTAATAAAATCAGGAGGAGAGCAAAAATCGGAGAGGTTCAGTATCGTGTTTCCATTTAGGATACGGAAAAATACTTGTAATTTATGGGCTCTCCTTCCATCAGCCATGGAATATCATTTCAGCTTGTTACAAAGCCCGGTGTAATGTATTTACACTATAACATTACTTTAGACAGCTTAAGGCTAACCTAAGACAAGCTAAGGCTAAGCTGCCTTAAGGGCAAGGAATCAACCCATACTGCTGACTGCGATCTCTGTGTGGCCACCTGAAGGGTGGCTCTATGTCTTTTTATTCAGTCTTAATTATGCATGACGTCACATACAACGTCATGCTACATAATGCGTCACAATGCACAGAGGTTACAGCAAGGTGGTGCGCCCTCTACACTGAGGGCTATTAGGCGAACACCACACTCACCTCCCCTAAAAAAAAATATTTTTGAAAATAGTTTTAACATCTTTCAAAAATCTCAAGTTTGAATCTTTACATAATTGGGAATTTCTCCTATGTAACACCAAATTCAAAAATTCCTAAATATTAACAATGTACATTTATTTTAACAAATTTTCTTCCAATTTAGTTTAACAAATTTATTCTTCTGGCAAAGATCCACTTTTTAGCATTCAATAATTCGGCTCTAAATTTTATTCTTTCGAGATCGTCAAATGTTTCTTCAAAACCTTCCCACAGGACACTATAGCCCGTACCAGCCAGACTGGACCTGTAGGAAATATATTAAAAAAAAAAACAACAAAACAAGCAACTAACAACAAATCATAAATGGCCAAACACAAGAACAAAATCAACAGCAATGGATCGGCTTGCATTCTTGGTCTTCAGAAATTGGTGACAAAATCTAACCTCACTAAGAGGACCGGAAAGTCTGGTTTCTTTTAGTGGTTTAAAACTGCAACAGTTTTGCTGAATAAACAGGTCGATTCACGTCACACAATTTAATGTTATTCCTTGATTAATTTTGTTTCCTTTAATGGCACTCGTTAGCATACCTCAATTCTCCGATACCTCTAATGGCTAAAGATACCAAGGTCGGCTAAGGTATCTCAATTGGCCTTCCACACACCCGATGAACACGCCACCAGCCGGCGAACAGAAACGAGCACAATGCACTGTCGGAACCTGCACGGACTCATCCACTCACTACGGGTAGGAAACTTCGATGCGGAGCTATCTCAGCTGGAATATAAACAGTTGTTATTAACAAGCAACCCTCACATCTCCGCCCCTTCAATCGGATTGGTCGACATGGTAAACTGACTCGCCGCGAGCACAGCCAATGAAAATTCAACACTCGTAACTCATTAGTATTCACTGCAAGCTTGCAGACTTGACAGGGAATTTAATAATCAATCTCAGCGCCTGCAAGAACGTGAAATTGAAAAAAGCAACCGATTTAATTCAACATAACGAGGCATTGATGACTGCTCTTCGCTAACGGGAAATAGTTTGAGCTAGTGGAGAATTGGTGGAGAATTCGTATCTCAACTGACGTAGGCTGACGTGAACGGCGCAGACTAGGCACATCATTCGGAACATTGCGGTAACGAAGTAGGTTTTCGCGACGGACGGCCATTTACAAAATTAACGGTCTTAGTTTTCTTAGTTAACATTAGCGTTAATTTCAATTCAATAAACTTGTTTCTAGTTCTCTCTTTACGTGGTTATTTAAGAATACTAATTTAGGTCTCGGCTTAGTGTCGTTAAACACAGAAATAGAATTAGGCTACGTGACCAAATCGTAATATTAAAATACATCAACGCAACTGTTCAAGTTTGTAAGCACAATATTAACTTCGTACTCAGTATGCTGATACTTAGTATTGTAACAGTTGTCTTCAAGATTAACCTTAGTGCATTTCATAATGCCTGTAACGTTAATTAGAGCTTTCAATAACCCTAACCCTTTCAACCTCCCGTACGCAATTTGGCGGGGGGTGTTAACCAGCAACTTAGCTAATAGTAAAATACACAGCATAGACCTTTTAACGGAACGGAATAGGCACAACCGACTACCTAGCGACCCCGTTAAAAATAATTAAAACATTAGTTATAATTTAATATCTTTTGGTTTTCTAATTACTTTGCCAAATTAATAATAAGTTTAACAAACGCAGCGCTTTACGCCTAGCATAGCGCTTCGACGCTATGCTACTATTATTATTACTAAGCCCAGTAACTACGACACATAACCACAAGCTTTGCCGTTTTACCACACGATGGCCGCCCGCCCGAATTAAAACATAATTGCCAATTTAAATTGGAAATAACCAACTCTTCAAAACGAGTAACAAGGGCCTCAGCAACCAAAGCGTTCTCACTATTTTTTGGCAGACTATCATGATGACTTATGGCAACCAGGAAACTTCTTAACACAAAAAATACAGTACCTTGTGTATCCAAACACCCACTGAATCCTGACGAGCACACTTGAGGCAGGCATCCCTCTCGTGGTTCCTGGGGTTGGCCCGAGAAACTCTGGAACATCTCGACTCCAGGAAAAGGAACTGGCTTAAAATTACTTTTAAGACTTTTAAAGTGGTAAATCCCACATCGTCGCCACTGTAATGTATTTACACTATAACATTACTTTAGACAGCTTAAGGCTAACCTGCCTTAACCTAAGACAAGCTAATATAAGACAAGCTAAGGCTAAGCTGCCTTAAGGGCAAGGAATCAACCCATACTGCTGACTGCGATCTCTGTGTGGCCACCTGAAGGGTGGCTCTATGTCTTTTTATTCAGTCTTAATTATGCATGACGTCACATACGACGTCATGCTACATAATGCGTCACAATGCACAGAGGTTACAGCAAGGTGGTGCGCCCTCTACACTGAGGGCTATTAGGCGAACACCACACCCAGTGACACAGGTTGAACTACGAAAATCACCATACACCATTCTAGCTGCTCTGCGCATCACATGCTCTAAGCAATCGGATAGATTCTTCGTGTAGGGGTCCCACACAGCACTGCAATAATCAAGCTTAGGTCTTATCACGGCATTAAAGACAGCTGCACGAACCTTAGGTCTGGTATCTTTCAGAAGTTTATGAAAGAAACGAATTGCCTTGGCGCAGATTTAAAAAAAAAACGGAGCACGTTACATGTTGTCGCAGCAATCTATCTTGAAGACGGGGCAGATGCCTTACCGTGGTGGCCACCAGGTTCACTTGCTCATTCTCCCTGTTGATGACCGTGTAAAGTGCAGGGGTCCTTCCCGTCCCCTACCATGCCGGAGTGCTGTCATAGGCTTTCATGGTGCGTTAGTGAAACAGCCCTCCCCTAGTCCCACTGCAGGGGTGAGAGCACTAGGAAAGGCACTGCCCACTCGTGGATCTTGGTAGCCGGATTCACTTCTCTCATAAGGTCCAATCTGTAGCATGCTGGCTCGACTATCTTCCTTCTTGGACGATCCTCAACGGTTACTATTTCCACCTGACACTTTCAGACCATGTCGGACTACGTCTGCGCGGCTCCAACGTCCCTTCCGGTAATTAGAAGTACCTTCGCTATTCGTCCCAACTGAGCGGAATGCGTGTCGGGTTGGAGCAAAGCAGGGAGCTTGGATTATACGTAGCTTTGATAGGGTGACCCCACTCGGTGAACGCATCTGAGCTAGGCACAGCTATTTCTCGTGGTAAGGTATAGACGAGCGAGATTCAGTTAGTGACGTTTTTGCTCCCAAACCAATCCTCGAAGCAGACGACGCTTGGTTTTTCGAAACCAACAAAAAGGTTTGTTTTAACTAGCCAGTAGTTTTCAACGAAATTAATGAATAATTATGAAATATCTGATCTCTCAATCTTTGCTGAACGTTAAATCACACATTATTAAAATAAAACGAAAAATTCTTACCAGATCACCCGAGACGAGAGTAACTGACGTAGTTGCGTTGAAACCAAAACAATGGCATGTGTTCACGATGGTCGCTTGTGACGGTGCATCTTGAATTTATTTACTAGAGCCTAAAGACCGTACGTCATGCGCTCCTTCTACAAACTTAAAAACTACTTAAAACTAACCTAACCTAATCCAATGTACCTTCACCACAAACAACGGTGTGACGGTGCTCTCCTTCTGATAACAAACGTTGCGATTTTCAGTCACATTGTCGATTGTGCTGGTAGGTTATTGCACTTTAAAACAATTTAAGCAATTGGAGCGGTCCGGCTTACGTTTGATGATGCGTACTTGTTCGTTTGTTGTCCAATTTTGTGCTGATTCATCGGAAAAATCAAAAGCCAATGAGATGCAAGAATCGGTAAAATGGCGCGAAAAATGGGAGCAGAAACGTCAGACGCGTTTGTAGTATACAAAGCAGCTCCCCAAATCTCGTACGGTTTCTCGCGGTACAGCGTAATACTAAGTGGGTCCACCCTATGAAAGCTACATGTAATCCAAGCTCCCTGGAGCAAAGATTAAATGACTACAATATCGTTCTTCTTTGGTGTGGCGCCCCAGTATCGTCAACGCTGCCCCGTATATAACCAGGCGAAACAATATATCTAATTCTATGGTTAACTGACGTCCAAAGCTCGTTCCGTAGAGCACTCTTTGTTCGATTATTTATGCCAGGTGTGTTGTTTACTTTTTAACTTTCTTCCGCTCGCCGATTCTGTAAGAATATAGGCTATCCTAGTATTATAATGCTATGCTGAGAGGAGTAACGTGTAAATTCGTCCCGTAACGGTCAGTATGCTTTTGCTTGCTGTGTAGGTGTTTTATTAGTTTGCTTCCATTTTGAGAAAAAAAAAGAAAAGTGAAAAATCAAATGTAAGGACCGAACAAATTAGAGAAGAGTTTTGCACAGTAATTGGCAGTTTGTGTCCGGGGCATTAAAAAAAATTGAACTTTTATTGAACTCTTTAGCCTAATTAAAGGTCTTTCGCACATTTT
>JAHWFP010032713.1:22069-44796 GCA_023313725.1 Lithobius niger
CACATTTTGGCTTTCGTGTGTTGTTTCAGTTATGAACATTAGTTCAAGTATTCAAAGATGTTGTAATTTTTGTACGTAAATGCTGCAAACTCTTATTTTCGTGTTTTTTTCGTGATCCGGCATGTACGCGGTTCGTGTGCCTAGCCCCTGTGGGTGGAAAGGGGGGGGGGGGGGGGAGAGAAATAACAATTATGTCGCCAAATTTTTGATGAGCCCATCCCCAAACAAAATATTTACAATTATAAAATATTTACCTCTCCCCACGCAAGGTCCAATGTAACGGCGGACGCTACGACGGCTTAGGTGCTTGTAACGCCCCCGGTTTCCCTGGTGTACGTTGAGTTTCAGCTTGAGGTTAATCGGTGTTAATGACGACTTTTTACGTTATTCAACACAGCATGGACACTGTCCCAGCATGGGGGATGAAGCGCCGGTCCTAATTAAAGGGGCCTAACCTTAAACTGTCGTTATCGCTGCCACCAACGGTGGATTTAACTGTTTTACTAGCTAAAAGCTAAAGATGGGCTACATATTTAATTTTACACTAAAATACAATTAATCAAATCTAGCAAACGACTGAAGCTTAAAACTCCTGGTTTTATTTTAGCAATAGAAAATGAAAGTACACTTTACATTAAGGTTTGCTTCTGAAAGCTTTTGAATACCAATTATTGAAATAGGCAACAAGTTTGCATTTACAAAAAGTAGCAATTTTAATATACACTTAGTATTTCACAAAATCAGACAAACACACTTGGTTTGAATAAAAAGTTAAATTTTCACATTAGAAAAAGTAAATCATGGGTGCTCCCGGAGACACCCGCAAGACTTGACAGCCGCAACTGA
The DNA here is from genome assembly GCA_023313725.1 of Lithobius niger. Lineage (NCBI taxonomy): Eukaryota > Metazoa > Arthropoda > Chilopoda > Lithobiomorpha > Lithobiidae > Lithobius > Lithobius niger. The sequence goes on from JAHWFP010032713.1 coordinate 22,916, forward strand.
TTAAAGTCTATCTGACAGTATGTTTCTACATGATCAACCGTCCACAGTTATGTTTCTAAGTTTTCCAAGTACAAAAAGATCAACCTCCCTTAGTTCCCTCGAGAACTGTTCTAAGTTATAAAAAGCCCGGCAATTTTACACTTAGGCATCAGTTTGTTTCAATTTGACTTCCACAAAGATCAAACCGTCATTTAGTTCAAGTTAAAAATCCATTTAAAATAAACTGGAAAAATTGGTTATTAGTAAGAGAACCACTCTGACGTTATGGGGAGAGGAAACCTAAGATGCCGCTACAGGCGTCTCCACCATAATTTTCCCTAGCTAGAGTTAAGTTAAGTTTTAAACTAAAATTTAGAATATGGGGGTCCTAAACTGAACTTTCAAAAGCTAAGCTATAACATACGAACCACTACCATCGTGCCCGGCATGGCATTCTCCGGACATGGCGTCTCCACATGGACATGGCGTCTCCACTCCCGACTGGTGTGACCGGTCTCTAGCTTGAGATTTGTGAGCTGTGCTAACTATGCATTCTGGGGCTGGGGTTTTATACACATTACCGGAAGTAGGCGCGGACGCCGAGGATAGCTACGGGGGTCTGATTGGCCGAGGGCCTCGAGAACAATGGAAAGTGGGAGGAGAAGTCGGTTGAACAAAGGAACTGGGTGCAGAGCCGTTAGAAGGAGTAGGGATAGATACGACGGAAAAGACAGGCCTGTTTTGAGTTTTACTCAATTGAACTTTCGGAAATGGGCCTTTATTTGGAATTATTGGCCACGGATTGAATCTTTACATGATTGCAACGTGATTAGGCTCTTGTTAAAGCTTATTACTTTGGCTTGGGTAATGCATAAAGCATTACTATTAAATTTTATAAGCTTTAACTGTAAACTGCAGTGTTAAACACCACAACTAGTTTTGGCTGGGGAGGGGGGCAAAAATGGGGGATTCGAAGTTTTTACACAGTTTGACTTTCGGAAATGGGTTAAACAGATCTTTTTAAGAATTCTTTTAGTGTTTAATAGTAGGTCAAGCTAGTCGTAGATTTCGGTAGGTCTCAGTCAGGTTAAAGGAGAACCAAAACAAACATATATACACTGAAAATTTGTGTCCGGTAGAATGCCAGGTCGTAATACGTTTATACGTTTGGACATATGGTAGCGTTTCTGGGGGTAAAAGAATATAAATAAAGTATAAATGCGGTTAAATAAACTAGCTTAGTTGAATGCTATAACGCATTAAGTTACTGGGAACATTTAACGTTTAACATTTTTAAAGTTAAAATCGATCGTTGTGGAAATTTTTCATATGGATTGCGGCCGACAAACACAATAAAAAATATCACACTTACAAATTGGCTGTCTGTATAAATCCTATTACAATACACTAAGCTAGGGTGTTCGGGCTTTTTGCCCTAAAAGAAAAGAGATAAAATAAAAATACAATAATACAGAGTTCAGAAATGGCCGCCATGATGAAGGTGCGATGTGGTGGGTTTGAGGTGATCTTCAAACGTAGTTTAGCTGTTCTTCCTGGTGGAAAGTCCGGATTTGGGCTTCCCCAAGAGTCTTGTATTTGGACAGGCTATTAAATGTCGAAGAGTTTGTGAGAATCGGACCATTATTGCAGAAACGGCGAGATATGCCTCGGCGAAGGATTTGGGTGCCTCGAGAAAAAAATTTCATTTTTGAAAAACAGGCGTTTTTCGGTGGCGCTCGTTTACACCAAAAATCTGGAAAATGTTCAAAGATGTGCTGTAATTTAAACCCCTTTTGTATCGGCATTTGCACAGATATGAAGCCGAACAAAAAAAAAAAAAGATTTGTTTCACGGAACATGGCTTTAAAAAAAAAATAGGGTAGTTCGGTAGAAGTTTTTTTTTTAACATTTATTTTTGAAAATAACACTACGTACTAAGTTTGCTAAAATTCACGACACGGACTCACACTCAGTCCAGCAAATTTTCGATATCACCCAGATATCTTCGTCAGGCTTCGAGGATTTTTCCGGCTTTCTACATCAAGTACATTGTTGTTTGCTTTGTCGTCTGCTTTGCACACTTTTTCATTCGAATTTGGTCGCGACTGCAGCTTCCTGTATTTATTTTTTAACAAGATCGATCTTTCACAGTATGAATTACAGCGGTGTGTATCGATTTGTTTTTAAACATTTTTGAATGCAGACCTACGGAGAAGCAAGTTCTGCATACAAAACACACATTGTTTCATGCGTAGCTCAACTATGTATTAGTAAAACCCGGATGCTGACAACTTTCGTTGGCACAAGATGACACTGCACGTCGTGATTCGGTCGGGTGCACGAAGCACACCACTTTTTTTTGTTAGGCCTAATGAAGGCACAGTTTGCTTTTTATGTTTGTAGGCTATCCCTGATGAAGTCAGCTCCTGAAATGTGAATTCAACATAAAGGAGTGGATCTTGCCCCGAGTCCCCTAGGCAACCTTAACTGGCTGGCGCCCACCAACCTGGAAAACCAGGAAAACTCGGGGTATTCTGTGATTTTTTACAAAAAACCTGGAAAATTCAGGAGAAAACAAACCCACAATTTTAAACCTAGCTCTAAGTGCCTTGAACATAATTTTTTATCAGGGTTCACACAGGGTGCTTACAATGCTTACAAGTCCTTATTTTAACTTTGGCATTTGTAAGGACCTTATAAGTGCTTAGATGGTCCAAATATGGTCCAAAGGTCCTTAAAAGTCCTTATTTTAGGCCCGAAAATACAATGTTTCTCTTTAGAGGCCACTTGAAAAAACAAAGTTGGTTCTCCGGCTAGGGATAGTCCGATATTGATATCGGTATCGGTATTATCTGTATTTATCAGTATTTTTGCTATATCGGTATCGGACCACTATAAGGCTTCCGATACAGATATTTGTTTTGCCAAGAAATGCAACCGTCTTCCCTGCAAAACTGACACCAAGTGCAGCAAAAGCAAAGCCATTTGCTCAGTTTGGAATGAAAATGTGGCACTTGTTGGTTCTGCTGCTGTAAGTTTTACAACAACCAACTGAAATCTAACTAAGAAAATGAATGTACTGAAGCCATAAGTAAGAATAAGAGTAAAAATGCTGTTATTGCTGCACAGAACTTTTTGGATAATCTCAACAGTTGAAACCCAAGCAAAACCAGAAACCGAAGTTGCATTGTTTGTACAAAATATAAACTTTTAGTCTTGATTTGTTATTATTATCGGTATCGACATCTGTATCGGATCGTATCGTATCGGATCGGATCGGTTTACCTTTCATCGGTATCGTATCGTATCGGTAAAAAGTCATATCGGCCGATCCCTATCTCCGGCATTTTTCTCAAGAAATCCGGGCGGAATTTTATTTTTTATTTTTTTGTTTTATCAACCCTATTTTTCCATAATTTTGGGGAGTTATTTTTATGTTCGGGTAAAATAAAGAATATTGCCTCGTAATGCTTCTTACCACGTGTCCACACAATTATTTAACAACAAAAATGATAATTTTACATTTCAATTTCCACACGGAGGGCTATTTTTGTTCTGCAACTGCTATTTTTTCTGCATCGTTTCTTTTTATTTCCTGTCAAAAAATCAGTGCAGGAGGGCCTGAGAACCAACTTTTCTTTTTTTAACGGCCTAAATGTAATTCAATTTGCAACAGTAAAACTCAACTTTTAGTCAAGGGTTATCAGCAAAGGAAATAGCAGAAACTTCTGCTTATGTGGGGCTCCATTAAACTGAATGGTTGACACCCGGGTCTAGGACAATTTTTACCAATTGATCATTTAATTATTTAATATCAATTAGCTCTCACCCACAAAGATCTCGAGACAGACTGTTTGGGCTCGTCAGTAGAGAATACTTTGTGGATGAGAGCTAGGCTACGCTTGCTAGGGCATATGACAAGGGCGAAACGAATACGGTTTCAGCAGGCGAAAGAGCAGAAACTTTTGCTGCAGAAGTTTCTGCTATTTCACTTTGCTGAAACCGTATTCGTTTCACCCTTGTCATTTGCCCTAGCAAGCATAGCCTAGCTCTCATCCACAAAGTATTCTCTAAATGATCAACTTTTAGTGTTAACATTAAAAAAAATTTTCAAGGTTAGTGTACATCACATTTGATGATGATTAAAACATTTATTAAAAGCATCTTACAGTACCTACCCTGCTTATTTTCAAGCCGTTACTGGAAGCATGACTTTTGGGCTTTATTGTTACTGAAAGGTGCTTACAAATGGTCATTATAAAGTGCTTCTAAGTCCTTAAAAGTGCTTAGAAAGAATTTCTTTTATGTGTGCGAACCCTGTTTTATGACATTGTTGTAAAATTAAATCTATCCTTGTACTTCTGTGTTAACATAGATAAGTTCATAAATTGGGCTACTCTTTTGCACTTAGCCAAAACAAGTGAAACTGGTAAAATGAGTGGAAAAATTTCCTTCCTGAAATTTTGGTAAATAACCTGGAAATTTAACCTCAATTACTACGGAGAATTCAGGGAAATTATTTCAGTATTTTGGTTAGAACCCTACCCAACGCGTACTTCGTTGATGCTGCGAGCTGACTCTAAACCAAGAGTCTACTGGTCTAACTTCTGCTACGACGGACTGACCACTCAGTTGGTTGTAGAACATTGGTACTATTTATTTGCAGTTGAGAATGAGAACATCTCAGTACAAATAATAACAATCATTAAATTCAGCCAAATATTGGTGATGAAGTGATGACAGTCCATGTTATATTGTCATGAACGTGTTGGTACGTAGCCTACTCGATATTTCAGTTGAAGAAGAAATAAATATTTACAATTTCAAGTTCAATGCCTAACTTCAGCTTGAAGTTATTTCCACTTTTTGTACGGATAGTGAGCAATATCGTCTCCTCTCCCCTCAGGTCTCCAAGAAGGGTCAGTTCCTCACCCATTTGGGATTATCCGATATTAAATTAATATACACTACCCATGGCCAACGATCACATTCCTAACCCGTCACTATATTCGAAGTTACTGCCCATTCTAATCGTTCTGGGCCGCACACGCAGAATGCCAAACATCCATAGCCTCCAGCTTACGACAGGCAATAAGCCATGCAAACAGTCTAGTACTATTAAATACTAATCCCTAGCGCTGACCTGTAGGAGAGCGATGAATACTGTTTCCTGCAAAGCACACCAAACTTTCGTTTACACTCTGGCATCGAAAAATTTATGCTTTCTCAGCGACACTTCTGATAGCTTGAACGCGAGAGCGACACGCTGATTGGCTCAAAAACCGTTTCTGGATTCTCGGCTGTTGGCTCAGCCATAGCCTACTAACTAAATAGTGAAATGTGCTGACATTAACTATTTAATAGGCTAATTAAGAAATCGAGGTACAAATGTGTTTCTGACATACGGAAGTACAATGTTAAAATCAAAATTTTTGTGCACCTCATGTTTTAGGAGGTACAATGAATTGAATACAGTAGTAAAAACTGGCTGCTTACCACAACAAGCAAAACATAGTTCAGAAAACGTAATGCACAATTTCAGATAACAGTAATCCTCACCAGATTCTTACAAATTTTCAAAAGACAGTATTCATCCGTCTTCATCAGGCACTAATAGTTTTGATAACTACATCGTTTTGGATATCGTGATTCGAAAACGGCGCTTGGCGTGGCCTACTGGATGCTTCTGGCCCACTGGATGCACTAGGCCTACTCTCCCATCAGCTTGAGAGTCTCGCTGAAAAGTTTTTTCGCAGCTGAAACCTGGTCCCCGGATTTGAAGCACCTTGTGTATTCATTAGAGTGTCTCCATTTTTTAGATGTTGCTGAATGGCCAGCGATTCAAGTCCTCTAAAATGACGATCTTATGGAACTTTTTATTTCAGCAGTGTAGACGTTTTGCTCCATCCATCTCGTGCTTCGTCTCCATGTGATGAGATATAATGCTGTTTTTCGTGTCTTTATTACTTTGTATCAGCCATCCATGTGTTGTTAAACTCTCCTCTTTCTAACTCCCACTCACTTTTCTCCGATGTAAACAGCACTGCACTCATCACGTGGGACTCTGTACACTCCTTCACGTTTATTTGGGATCTTGGACCTAATACTCTTGTCTTCCTTGCTTCTCCCTCTAATCCGTTTTTTCAGCAGTTCATCTTTGATATTTCCTCCATTCATCAGGTCCATGTGTCAAAACCATTTTCTTTCAGAACTTAGCTACTTTCACGCTTATTCCTTTGAGTTGAGTGAGACCTACTCCGACTCCCTTTTTGATTTCTTCTCTCTTCTCTCCCTTTCTCTGCTCCTTGTGAGATCCCACCGCTGTCCGGATCCCTGACCCTGGGGGGTATCTAGCGTTATAAACCTACCCTTTGTGCTATGAAGATGTGGTCCCGCTAATTCGATGGACATTGTGTGACGCATTACCCGATGGAATTCATTTTGAGCGATGGCCTTTTATTATCCATCCGTGTGTCCTGACGTACATGAATTCCTCTCTCCACTGCCATTTTTTTTCTATATGGTTGGTAATCCAGTTTTCCATCAGTCTTACGTGTCACCTTTACATCCAGAAACACCAATGAGTTACTTTTTTCTTCTTCACCGTGAATATGGTGCTAGAAAAGGTCAACAACTGGAATAAAGATCTTCTTTTTACGGTGGAGGAAGAAAAAGATAAATCGTTGGCATTTCTGGATGTGAATGTGACACGGAAGACGGATGGAAAACTGGAGTATCAACCACATAGAAAAGAAGTAGCAACGGAGAGAGGACTTCTGTGCATGTCAGGGCACCCGGTTGGACAATGACAAGCCATAGCACAAAGAGTAGGTTTATAAAGCTAGGATACCCCCTCAGGACTCTTGTCCAAAATGATCCGGAGAGCGGTGTGATCTCACAAGGAGCAGCAAAAGGGAGACAAGAAAGAAGAAATCCAAAAGCCAGTCAGAGTAGGTCTCACCAATCAGAAAGGAATAAGCAAGAAAGTAGCTAGAGTGCTGAAAGAAAAAAGTTTTGACACATTCCTGAAGAATGGAGGAAATATCAAAGATGGGAACTGCTGAAAATACGGATTAGAGGGAGGAGCGAGGAAGACAACAGTATTTTGTCCAAGATCCTAAATACACGTGAAGGAATGTGCAGAGTGCTGTGCTGTTTACATCGGAGAAACGCAAGTGGGAGTTAGAAAGAGCGTTAAACAACACATGGCTGATACAAAGAATAAAGACATGAAAAACAGCATTGCATTCCATCACATGGAGATGTAGCACGGGATGGATGGAGCAAAACGTCTACACTGCTGGAATCAGATGTCTCATATGATCGTCATTTAAGAGGACTTGAATCCTTGGCCATTCAGCAACATCCTAAAAAATGGAGCCGCGCTAATGAATACACAAATCTGTGGATCAGGTTTCAGCTGCGAAAAGACTTTTCAGCGAGAGACTCAAGCCGATGGGAGAGTAGGCCTAGTGCATGCAGTAGACTCAACTCATCAAGTGGGCCAGACGCATCCAGTAGGCCCAACGCATAAGTGGGCCACGCCAAGCGCCGTTTTCAAATCGCGATGTCCAAACGATGTAGTTAGAAGCTATCAAAACTAGTACTGCCTGACGAAGACAGATGAATACTGTCTGTTGAAAATTCGTAAGAATCTGGTGAGGATTCCTGTTATCTGAAATTGTGCGATAAGTTTTCTGAACTGACATTTCTATGTGATTTTTCGAAAATATTCACTATCTATATATTCTTTCATTCAGTTCCTGCAATGTTGTCTCGCCCTTGATTTTTTTCCTCTGTCCCGTAGTATAGCCAGCTGCGTAACCCAACTGCACATGCGCCATGCGCAGCTCCCCTATAAAAGCTTTCGGACGAGAAGGTCCACCATTTCTTTTCCTCAAGCTCCTGTCTCAGATGGTCGCTCCGCTTCTCTCCTGCTTCCTGTTCGTCCTTCGCCGAAAGATTCTAAGATTGAAGACTGAAGGATCAAAAGACCCTTTGCCTAAAGAATTCGCTTCATGGCTTGCCCGAAAGTTTCGTCGGACCTCAGTCCCAGAACTTTGTCTCCTCCGGCCAGCTCTCCGCCTAATGACCCCAATGATATTGTCTGCCCATCACCTTCACCTCCTTGGCTATCGCAGTCTTCGCTTCTGCCGTTGACGTCCGTTCAAGCATCGGCATCACCTCTCCAATGCGGTCAACTGCCTCGTTGTCCTTCGCCCCAAAAGCACAAGAAGGCAAAGAAACATTCTTCGACCGACCGGCCACTCGACCTTTCATCACTGTCTTCACGGCCTTCATCGAAACTGTCACATCACGCCCTGAAAGCCATCAGTTTTCGGCGAAAGACATTCACACATTAATGGACTGTGCCATACGAGACTAACTACAAAGCTAAACCCTCAGCTCTGGCACCTCCTTCATCAGGGTTGGCAAGTTTTTGCCACCAAGTGGTTAAAACCGGTTTTTACCATCCCGGCAAAAACTGCTTTTCGCCATGTTTTTGACACTTTGTCCAAAAGTACGGCAAAAATCGAACTTGAAGTCAAATTTAAAAAAAAAGTGTGCCCTATAATAGTCAAATATTGGCAAAGTATAAAAGTTCCCTTTGAAAACTTCACGTCGGTTACTTTGAAAATTCTTATTCACTTCTTATTTACCTTTCATACGCCTATGTTCACTGTAAAACATATTCTTCTCACAATATCTGTGCAACTGACTGTCGAAAATTTGCATAGATAATATGAGAAGAATAGATTCTACTGTTGAAAAGCAGCTTGTGAAGCAACTTGCTGGTTTTTGCCAGTTTTAGCCGGTAATGCCGGCAAAAACTCAACCCAGTCCTTCATCTTATCACAGCCAATCCTACACTCGCAACTGGATAACCAGCTCATCCGACAATGACTCCAGCCGCAAAAGGAAACATTTAACTCCGAATTCATCTTCCAAGAAAAAGAGCTGTCCCAACCCTGCTGCCACGGAAATCAACAACAACACTTTCCGCCGGCCCTCGGCTCCTCTTTGAAGATCAACCATCTTGCCTTCCTTTCTACCTCCCGTAGACGACGATCTGGACTCTTCTTCGGCCCTAGATGAATCATACCACCACCACCATCAAATCACCATGTCAATTTCGACCCACAAGGCCCACTTGACGAATCTCCATATGGATAACGATCTATCCGTCATGCCTCTCGTTGTCTTACTCAAGACTGTTGTAGGCATCATTCCGGACAACTTCCTCTACAACCCCGCCCCTCCTGGTTCCGAACCTACCAAAAACAGAGGCCTCGTCACTGGCTTCAGCTTCGGATTCCGTGAAAGAAATCTGAAAGAGCGCGCTAGGATTGGACAATCCACCACCCTCCTGACAACCCTTCTTCGCAATGGTGGCACTCTCCTAGAGACTCCCTTGAACTGGACAAAGAAACCCCTCCACCAAGACCCGGCTGGGAAAATTGGTTCTTTCGCTCCATTGGTGATGGCCTCGCCAACCCCCGCCACTTTGAAACATCAGCAATTGGAATTCGTCACCTCAGAAGCAAAAAGTGGTTTTCGGCTCCGCTTTGCACATTCCCAAGAAAGCGGAGATTCCCATTTCCATTCTCTCTCTGAGAAAATGCAAAAATCCTTAGATCAGGACTTTGTGCGGCATCCCAAGCTGACGTCCTCAGCACTGCAATCGATGCACTTAGAGAAAAACTCGCCACGGAATCAAGCCGTTAAGAAACCAAACGCCTCTACTTCCTCATCACGGAACTCTTCAAGAAGGTATCTTTCGCATCTTATCATTCCTTCAACTGGTTCACTTAGGCTTTTTTCAATTTGAATTTACTTCTCCATGATATTGCTGTAAGTACCGCACCAAACCTGAATCACTCCACACGGCACATACTCAAGAACCTTCCCCTTCATTTTCATTTACTTTTTGTTACGTAGCATCAAACGTTTTCCAATTTCTTCAAACTAGCTAATTTACGAATGCACTAGCATTCTCCCCCAGGCTTTGGTTATGAGATGCACACGCACAAACTGTACAATTTCTACAATGGACGTGACGATTCAAATCCCCCCCCCCCCCTCCATTCCTCATTGTATCAACTTTCCACGTTGCTGCTGTCAAGCTCTGTGTGTGTTGATGCAGCTGCTGTAATATGGAGAAACTTCTTCCACTTCATCTCCAGTTTTTTACTCAGTTTGAGTGTCACAATTTTATTAATTTACTTAAATACAGGGTCTTGGATGTTCATAAGCTTCACTGTTTTTTCCTGGCAGTGTTGAATAGCAATTGCCTCCAAGGCGCGGAGGTGTGCCCCTGTGAATGTGTTGGATTTTAGCATCAGTCTTGTTCCTTCGTAGTCAATCTCGTGCTTCGTTCTCAGTCTGTGGATGGCTATTGCGCTTCTTTTATCTCTCTTAGTGGTGGCTTTCGCGTGCTCATTGACCCTTTCTCTTCGTTTCAACAATATGACCAAGAGGGCAGTCACTACACGGAATCCAATAGACTGCCCCAGATGTAGTGGGGAGCTTTCCATCGTCGTAGATCTGTTTTTCTTCTCCATCACTCTGGTCTACTTTTTCTTCTTCACTCTTCTCTTCTCCATCTATCTTTTCCTCCTCTTGCTTATTCAGGAACACTTTTGGTGCTGCGTAACAAAAAGTAAGTGAAAATGAACGAAACCAAAGTAAATTGTCAATACCAATGGTATTTGAAGCTTCCCCTTCATGAATCTGAAACCCTATTCAGAGGCTTAATTCCGTCCTTGTCCCCTCACCTTGACATCTCTCGGAAACCGAAAGCCCAAGCACCCAGACCTCCAACTGGTCAACATCACATCAAACCACCAATTTTAAAGAACAATGGTCAAGGCCAAAATCCAACACGGTAGCCTACAACAAGCCTTACCCAAGCCATCCAAGCTTAAGCTACAGTTCCGGACCACCCCGTTCACAACACAGCAATCGCCGTCCTTTAGGAACAACTAACCCTCCAAGAAATAGGGAAACAATAACAACAGACGATCCGCCACACCCGATCGCTGCAGCAGATATTCATCCTCCTACAAACGAAGCAGCTCTCGTAAAATCCAATGACGCCATTCAACTCAATCCCTGTCGGAGGTTGTATACGACATTTTCTCGCAGCTTGGAAAAAAATCACAACCGGCCCAACTATCCTCTCAGTCATCGCGCCCCACCAAACCAACGGGCAGCAGTTTTCCATGGGAAAGCTTCGCATGGTGGTCGGACACTCACAACCTGTCACAAGTAGTTTCTCTCCACAAGCCCTCCCCCAATCTTCATTTCCTGACGGATGTATCTCTGGAACGGTGGGGAGCCCACATCAACCATCACGATATCTCAGGAACGTGGCCTCCCAAAACGAAAGAACACATCAACTTTCTTGAATTGAGGGCAATCCACAATGCTTTCCGTCGCCTCCAGCACCTTGTAGCAGGCAAAACAGTCCATATCCAAGCAGGCGTACATCCAAAACGAAGGTGGAACCCTATGCCGCCTCCTACACCGCATCATTTCGGAAATCTCACCTTCTGTCAAACCATCAACACAATCTTACTTCCTCTGCACATCCTCGGCAATCGGAATGTCATAGCAAATGCCCTCTCTCACAGCAAACCTCCTTCAGGGTAATTACCCTCAAGAAATCAATCTGCGAATATCTCTTCATCACGTGGGGCACGCCAATGATCGACTTGTTCACCATGTGGCCCAATGCCAGACTTCCCCAATTCATCAGCCCACTTGCTTGGGCTGTGGATGTTCTGGCCTTCCCTTGGAAGAACCTCTACGCCTATTTGTTCCCACCTTTCAAACTCCTTCTGACCGTCCTACAGAAGATTGAACAGACCCAAGGCCTCTTTCTCCTCGTCGCTCCGAATTGGCCGGCAGCTCCGTGGTTCCCTCTGCTCCTGAGCCTTCTCATAGACCACCCAAGAAGCCTCCTACAAATTCCAGACCTTATTCCAGAAGAACAAGCTATCATAATCACAAGTAAATCCATCCGCCAATTAACCAACAAAATCACGACAGTCGTTAGAAACGATGGTTTCACTGGTGCAACAGACGGAAAGTCAATCCATTCCATCCCTCTTTGCCCGTACTCTACTAGTCTTCTTCAACGACCTTTTCAAAGATGGACTAAAAGGCCCAATGATCCTTGTCCACCGCTCCGCCATAAATTCAGTCTTCAAAGCCGCAAGGCAACACTCATCTCTTGGAAGACTGCCACATCTCCACTCTCCTAAAATCCTTTGAAGTTGAACGTCTTTCCATCCATCACATTTTCCTGAATTGGGATCTTTCCATCGTCCTCTACTCTTTCATGAAAGACCCCTACTAGCCGATCCAAACTTGTCGCATAACCATGTAACACGGAAGATAGTTTTCTTCACGTCATTAGCAGCGAGTCTACGATGCAGCGAAATACAAGCACTCTCGAGCGATCCTGCTCACTGCTTCTTCTTTGACAACTGCAAATTCATCCCCTTAAGCCACGTCCGGACTTTCGTGCTAAAGCACAAAGACTCTCTGAACCCTCAAAGCCAATCATCATTCCAGCGCTCACAAACATTATTGGCGATGAACCCGAAAGAACTCTCTTCCCAGTTCGAGCTCTACACTATTACATTAAAAGAACTGCAAACAACGAATGTTGAAAAGGCCGCATTCAACTTTTTCTCCCCTTCAAAAAAGGCGTCAATGTTATTTCAGCAGCAATGATCGTCAACTGCATCAAAACCGTCATACATAAAGCCTATGAAGAACAAAACATCGACTGTGCAGACAACAACATCAAGGTCACGGCACATGAATTCGGGGCAATCTCCACCTCATGGGCACTCACAGACAAGGCTCCATCTTTGAAATCATTCATGCCACATCCTGGAGAATTCGGACAGTCTTAACAAGCCATTACTAAAGGGACGTGTCTAGACAAGAGAACGGACTACACCGTCTGGGCAGGGGTGCAGAAAATTGTTAGTGGACAAAATTTCCCACAAAATGTTCCTACGGATTTTTCAAATTTCCACAGCCTTTCACTATGTAGGCTGTAAAGAAGGCCTGAGTTCTTCACCCGATTTGAGATGATACCTCAACTCAAACTATCAACAACCTGAGGGAAAACTTCGTTTACGGCAACGAACACTTTTTTTTTCTCAGCACCCCAGCCGTGAAAAACCCCGAAATTCAAACGCCTGTATCTTCCAAGAAAATGGACCAATCCGTCTCATCTAAACAGCTCTTAATAGCCACGAACTTTATCTGTTTCCCCCCGCAAACACAACCCGAAAATTTCATCTAGAAGTCATTCTACAGCATTTAGAAAAACGCACGAAACCGATGCCGTAAAATCACCGTAGCGCACGAGACGCCATTTTCGCCACTTGTAAAAATTTGTATATGCTTTTATTTCACTTAGGCATAAAGCCGAAAACATTAGTTTAGTGTTTGTAGGGGAGAAGCTTCCTCTACGAAGGTACTTAACCTCCAAAATAATTGTACAGATACTTTGTTTTGATATTTCTTAAGTAGATTTAAGGTGACGATCTAAGATGCACTTGAGAAATGTCCGACATTCAGAAACCCAATTTTACGTCTTTAAATGTTAAATCCAACTATTTAAAATGCGTTTTAGCATTTGCTGGTAACCATAACTTTTGTTTTATAGTAATCTTTTAACGTAATCTTTTGCCATCCCAACTACCGGAGCTCAGGCAACATTTTATCTTACGTACACGTCTTTTCTAATTTTCAGTAGTTGTTCCTAGCAAAACTGACTTGGCTCTCAATTTCCCAAATAAACCTGGCATCCCAATGTTAATAACCGAATTTATTGAGATCATTCCTTCAATAGTCGCGATGCATAACATCGTGGTTAACTAAGAAAACAATCCGTAGTAATTAAAGGCCTTATTCACGTTCCAAACAATGAGTTTAACTCTACCGGCCTCTCTCTACCACGCAGTAAATAATTGTTCCTTCAAACGGCGCTAAGAGAAAAATCCTCTGCGTTGCCGACTTTTCTCTTGTTCTCAAGGCCCTCAGCCAACCAGACCTTGAAGCTCTCCTGGTCGTCCGCGCGAACTTCCGGTAATGAGTATATAACCCCAGCCCCAGGAGGCAATCGTTAGCACACAGCCCCGAGCGCTGCTCGGGGGAGCACAGGCTCAGCAGATCTTAAAGTCAGCGGTGACTACGCCAGGCGTATAGGAGATGTCCTGTCCGAATGTTGCCATGCCGGGCAAAGGTAGTTGGTTCGTATTAGACTAGTGTTAGTTTAGAAAATTTAATTTTGGAAACCCCATTCGAAATTTTAGTTTTAAACTTAACCTAACCTTAAGCTTTGAGGGAATTATGGAGGTGGAGCCATAGTCGGCATTCTAGGCCCCCATCGCCATAACATCAGGGTTCACGGTCCCTTTCTAAAAACCAGCTTTTTTTCCCGTGTTTATTATTATGAACTTAATCTAAACACTAAATCTGCATTTAGACGACGTATTTTCAAGGGTGCTTCCCCAAATACTAAGGATCTACAGATTTGAAGATTTGATTCTAGGTCGGACTTAGAAAACATAGTCTTGACTATTTGTGTGTAATTCCCGCCGTTTGCACCAAATAGATTTATTTCATGTAATTCCCGCGGTTTGCATGTTATAACGGGTTCCCGAGGTCCCACAAACATTTTCTAATCGAAATTGTCGTTTTTACTCTTCATCTTGTAGTTGAATTTAATTGTAAATTCTTGTTGATTTTTCCTGTTGTAAAAATCGTCGTGCTTTAATTTAAAAGCCAATTTTCTTGTTCTGACACTAGTTGATTTTAAATGTAATTGTTTATATTTATTTGCCTTTTAATAAACCACTGAGTTTGTAAAACGCCTGTTTTTCTGCTAGTTAGACTAAATGTAGAAGTTATAGTTCTTAAGAAAACCACTTAATAATTAAACTTAGGGCTGCATTTAGAAACACCCACCTGGTGGCAGCGAATACCCCCCTTTAAAGTTATCTAGTTAGCCTACAGGTAGGACAAATGACTCTGTGTTACCCATGCTGGGCCAGTAGCATACGTGTGCTGTTTTCCGTAACTTAAAGTTTGAATTAATTTTGCGGCTGCAATTTAATTCCGTATTTCATTTATACAAGCTGTATTTTTGAACGTAAGGTTAAAATTTCCCGAAATGGCTACTTTCGACGAAATTGTAGAAGGTCTGAAAAACAAAGAGCTTAAGAAAGCATGTTTGGACTTAGGTTTAGTTTAGTCCTAGGTTTAGGACTAAACAGATTTCACTTAAAATATTACGTGATGCAGTTGACGATAACAAAGTTTCTTTAACTGAACTTGCTGAAACGCTAGAAAGTGCCGTGGACCGGAGAGATTTAGCCATTCAAGCTAAAAAAGAAATAGCTCTTAAAGAAAATGAGTTGTTTTTAAAAGCCGAAGAACTAAAGTTAGAAGCTTTAAAAGTTGCCGAAGGTGACAAACGTAGAGCACATGAACTTGCTTTAGCCGATCAAGAGGCACAAATACGTGACCGAGAAGCGCAAATTAGAGAACGCTCTAGCGCTCAAGAGCTACTAAAGCTCGATAAGCAGATCGAATTAGCTAGGCTAAATTCTGCTAGTTCTGGACCCTCTAGTGGTACAGCAACCCCGATCCCTCAACGAGATCCAGTAAGCAAACCAGGCAAAATTGCCGATGTTGTACGTTTAGTGAATAGATGGACGTCCGACTCGGAAATTAACAGTTTCCTTAAAATTTACGAGAGAACTATGTTAACGCAGAAAATTCCCAAAGAGGAATGGGTGGTAGGCTTACAACCTCTTTTAGGTTCAGTATTAATCCAAGTGTGTGATCAGCTCCAAGATGCTGACATGCATGACTATGAGATCGTTAAGACTAAACTTCTTGACAGGTTTGTACAAACTAAAGAGTCGGTGCAAACCCAGTTTCGTTCCCTAGAAAAATTGCCGGAGCAATTATTTCACGATTATGCATTCAATCTGGAAACCTTGTTTTCCCGTTGGGTCTCACTAGCTAAAGTAAACAAAAGCTATGACCAACTTGTGAATTTAATTCTACTAGAACAATTCACGAAAGCCTGCCCCATTGCATTAAGCAAATGGCTCCCCGACCAAATTGAGACAGGTACGTTAGCCGAAGCAGCAAAACTCTGTGACGAGTTTACAACTCGCAATAAACAAATCTCTGCAGATTTTTCTAATAAAAGTGGCAAAGTGCAAGCTAGCACTCATTCTGGTAGTCAAGCTTCTAAAGCTTCCTCCAACTCTAGAAATGATAAACAAAATCATAATTCCTTAGCTAACCCAGTTGGGACTAAGAATAGTAACAGTGACAGCGCAACTGGCCCAGATGGTAACGCTGATAGTAGCGACAGTGTAAAATCTAACTTTAGTAAACCTAACGGTAGATCGTGCTATATATGTGGATCGTTTTTGCACCTGCGTAATCGATGCCCCAAACTTAACCAAAACCCCCCAGAGCAAGCTAATGCATGTTTTCTTTTAGGTAAAAATGCCAGGGAAATTTTACAGTCTAGTACCGTAAATGGTTTCGTAGGCCAACGTAAGATTAAAATTCTTTGCGATTCTGGCAGTTGTGTAAATGTTGTCAGCTCTAAATTGGCCAGAAAGTGGCCACGCTTAAAACAAACAGTCAGGTGCCAGACTATCCTAAACAGTGATATAGTAGTATTACCGCAGGTTAACTTACGTCTAAAATTAACTGACGGTACAGTGTTAAAGACAGTAGCTTGTGTTTCCTTAGCAGCCAGTTCTATTTTCAAAATCGTACTGAGCGTAAACGGAATTAATGCATTAAACCGTTTGCGCGAGCCGAATCATAAGCCACGTGAATCTGCCCTCGACCCCGCTCGTGTGGCAACACACTCGACAAAGTCTGATAAAGCAGACAAAGGCACGAGCCAATCCCAGAGACGCTCGCGCAAATGTAAACAAACCCAGGCCCGTAGCCACGGGAGTGACCCCCCCACATCCTGAGGGATTGGTCAAGCCACAAATGACCCCCCAACGGCAACCTATCGTCGTTCAGCCCTCACAGGCAAAACTTTTGGATGAGAAGGAACTAATTAAAAATTCCTCTTGCCGACGTCGTGTACCACAGCAGCAAGTGGAAACTGACTACGCCCCAACAATTCACGATTGGCTACAGCGTCGTCAAGTGTCAAGAAAGAGTTAAAACGTAGCTTTTCAGATGGCGATGTAAGCAACAGTTTGTCCATGTCCGGAAAACCGGAATTTAGTGAAACCAGCTTCACAAGTTGGCTTGTTGCAAGGAGCAAATCACAACCTAACCTAATGTTAGAAACTAGTAAATTTATGCAACCCACGATCGGCAGAAAACGTACTTCTGTTGAATGTTTTAATTTTTACCCCGAATTTGGTCAAATCAGGTTGCCTGAGTTCAATCTAATTTAACTGTAGTTTTTTTTCAGTTTATGAGTATGTAAAACCTTGGATTATGTCTCCCTACTGAACAACTAAACATGCTAGTTTTTTTTCTGATCCTCTTTAAAATTAGGACCAATGTTTTAGTGTGAACTCTATGTCAGTCTAGGGTGGAAATTAAGGCCTAATTATGGCTCTAGTACTGAAAAGGGGTTCCCTGTCAAACAGAGGTTGTAAAACTTAACCTAATGTAGTTTATTTTCTCTAATCAAGAGTTTTTTTTTGCAATTAAAAACGAAAACCTAAACCCAGTGTTTTCCCGTGCTAGCTTATTTTAAATAATGAGTTGTAGGCCAATACAAGCGTGGCTCCATCTAGGAGCAACTAAACCTAAATAGTGTACATGTTGAAATTTTAATTTTAAACTTCAGAGACTGTACAAACCTGGAAAGAAACATGTTAATACCGACACACTTAGCCGGTATTTTGTTTAAACAGTGAAGTTGTTCAAACATTTTTGTTTTCAGTAAAAATTGACTGAAAATTAATTTGTGTCCTTATTATGACAGTTTTGGTCCATTGGAAGCTCATCCTTAAGCAACTTCCAGTTAATCCCTGTTTTGGACTTCACACCTAAATTTTAAGTGCCAATGCTTGCTCTTTTTGTTATTATCAACGCCTTCCTCTGTGGAAGGATAATTACAAAGATTGTACGACACGTTTAATAATATTCATTAGGAGTATTCTATGGGAATTGTAATCTGTCCCCGGTTAGTTCCTCTTTTAAGTTTTATACGAAATGGTTTTCTTTATAAAAAACTGTCTTTCTACCCCTGGGAGATAAAGGATAGCCCTGTTGAGAAGGTTGTTGGTTTTTATCCTCAAACCTCCCAGTGTACTATTTTATGTAAACAAGTTGTTTGGTAACCTTAAACCATTCTAGTGGTATTAGTTACTGTTAAATAGAGCCGGTGTTCTACCACGTGTTCACAGAATATTCTCTTCTAACCGCTATCGTAGCCTAGGTTGAGGGTGGACGGCGAGGTGTTTTCGGTAGTTTCACAGCTAAAAAAAATTTACAATTTGACATAATCCGGACTCGTGAGAACGATTAAGTGGCGGGACGCCTCATTTGACAATATTCTTTTACAACAAAATTAACTTTGTAATTTCTAGTGTGTTTCTTGATATCAATGTTTTTTTTTTGCCCCACGTTCTGAATACTTGTACGACTTTCCTGCACAGAAGCAGCGCGGACAGTATTTAGTTAGTGGTTGCAAAAACAGTGTTCACAATTTTTGTATTTTAACTTTGCTTTAAAATTAATTAAGCCACAAAAACGTTAGTCCCCCAAAAATATAAAACGGCAATTTTAATTTTTGCAAAACCAGTGTTCTTTTTAAACTTTGTAAAACGATCCTGGGATAGGACTAAGTATCCCCTGGAGGTGTATTTCCTCAAAACTGGAGATGTATTTTCTCACCGGAGGTGTATTTCCTCAACTGATGCATTTATACCGCGTATTCTTGCAATTTTGATTACAGTGCTTGGCAGTTCAAGTTATTGGCATATCTTGTGTGCACTAACCTTTTCTGTTTTAGCTTCTATTGTGAAGTTCAACGGAAACCCCAAATAGAATCTCCTTGGTGGGGCGCTGTAAAGAAGGCCTGAGTTCTTCACCCGATTTGAGAGGATACCTCAACTCAAACTATCAACAACCTGAGGGAAAACTTCGTTTACGGCAACGAACACTTTTTTTTTCTCGGCACCCCAGCCGTGAAAAACCCCGAAATTCAAATGCCTGTATCTTCCAAGAAAATGGACCAATCTAAACAGCTATTAATAGCCACGAACTTTATCTGTTTCTCCCCGCAAACAGAACCCGAAAATTCCATCTAGAAGTCATTCTACAGCTTTTAGAAAAACGCACGAAACCGATGCTGAAAAATCACCGTAGCGCACGAGACGCCATTTTCGCTACTTGTAAAAATTTGTATATGCTTTTATTTAATAATATAATAATAATATATAATAATAACGGTTTTCCCCCATTTAGGGGGGAAGGATCCAGAAGGGTTGCGGGGGCATCCTCTGATACTGGTCCCACTAAAGTGCAATGCGTCATCACAGATAAGATCTTTTCAGAAAACTCGAGAGGTCAGTACAATTCAACTCCCGCCGAAAGACACTCAGAGATGGAGCAGAGACTGCAGCCTCGGAGAGGGAATTCCAAGGAGCCACTACCCGACTTGCAAAAAAAAATTTTCGACAGTCCAAGTTGCACTTGGGAACCCTCAGTTTCATAGAGTGGCCCCTAGTAATATCCGTAGTGCAGAAGCCAAAAAAAGGCAATTCCACAGGCAACAGACCATGAAGAACTTTAAATGTCAACATCAGGTCGGCCTTCAGGTGCCTCAACTCAAGTGGTTCGAGGCCAAGTAACCTCAGACGTTGGCCAGGAGAACTGTTGCGCAGGCCACGCAATAAACGCGTAAAATACCGTTGGACAGATTCTAACTTATAAATGTCCTGAAGGAGGTAAGGCGACCACACTGGACTCGCATACTCCAGCAGTGGTCGCACATATACCTTGAAAGCCCATACCAACGTATGCCTATTCGAGGACACAAAACACCTCTTAACAATTGCAAGTCTGGCAAAGGCTGAAGTAGTTATCAGCCTACAGTGGATGGATGACTTAAGGTCAAAGTTGAAATTGATGCCCAGATCTTTAATGTATTGCACTGAATTCAGCTTGCAATTAGCCAGATAGTACGAATGTTTTAAGTTCTGTCGGCCAACATGAAACGTACAGCATTTTGATATAGCGAGTGGTAATTGCCAACATTCCGACCACTCAGTCACTGTGCCAATCTGGGACGAAAGGAATTTGGAGCCAGTTTCATCCAAAACCTCATCACCAATCTTCAGATCATCTGCGAATTTGAATTTTGGTTTGTCAGTTGTTGTATGTGCATTTGTTAAGTCGTTTAGAAAAATGACAAAAAGCAAGGGTCCTAGTACGGATCCCTGAGGAACCCCACTGATGGTAGGGAGTGATGATGAGAAAGCTTGCGCAACCAGGACCCGCTGCGTTCGCCCAGAAAGGAAATCAGCGATCCAAACCAACAGTGTTCCACAGATTCCAATTTCAGCCAATTTAAATTGCAGTTTGCTGTGCACCACGGATTCAAAAGCCTTCTGGAAGTCGAAGTAGACGACGTCCGTAGGAATACCTAAATCAAGTGCCGAAGTCCATTTATCCAGTGCTAACAATAATTGCATCGTGGTGGAACGCTTTGGCAAAAAGCCAAATTGATCAGGATTTAACAAGTCGTTTGCTTCCAAAAAAACCAATACATCCTCACGGATAATTGACTCCATGACTTTACAGGCAACCGAGGTGAGAGCTATTGGGCGGTAGTTATTTGGATCCGATGCATTTCCCTTTTTGTAGATAGGCACGATGGTAGCCGTCTTCCATACAGAAGGTAGTTTTCGCTGCTCAAACGAAAGTGAGAAGATGAAAACAAAGGCATTAACTAACTCCTGTTTAACATTTTTAAAAAGGAATGCAGAGTATCCATCCGGGCCCACAGCATGGCTTGGTCGAAGTCGATCCAAAGCAGCTTGCACCCGCGCAACTGAAAAACTGACATCGTCCAGATGTTGACAAGGATAAGGTTGCGGATCAATTGGCACAGTAACGGAGCCATCATCAAGGATGCCATTTGCAGCAAAAATTTCATTTAACAGGTTAGCCTTAGACTCGTGCTCATAAAGATAAGCTCCTCCCTTCAAAAATGGTGGCAACGTACATGCTGATCGAGTATGACGTCTGTACAGGCGAAACAAGGCAGAGAGGTTTCCCTCAAGTACTACCTTTCTTTCGTAATGGTTTCGCCAATTGTCAACCAACCTCGAATACTCTATCCTACAATTTGCGTATGAGGCCTTAAGGGCGGTTGACAAAGGGTCTGCTTTGAGTTTATGCCAAAGTGACAACTTCTTTCTAGTCGCTCTACGCAGACAGACTGGAAGCCTGCATTTACTTGAAGCTTGGAATGGCACCCTAGTAGTACACAAATCAATATAAAAGTCAAAAAGCCGCGTGAAACCTGCCCAAACTGCATCAATAGAGACACCCAGCAGGGGTAGTAAAAATTTCCAATCCACCGATGCAAGACAGGTACGGAGTAGGGAATAATCAAGTTTGCCCCTGGATCTGTTTGGAATCTCGGTGGCAAATTTCCCACAGTTAACACTAAACTCGACCATACTATGGTCGCTAGTGCCCAGATTGGTGACCTCGCAGACCCCAAAAATAAGTCGGTGGTCCACAGAGAAAAGTAGATCCAAAGTTTTGTTGCCTCTAGTGGGAAATTGGACATGCTGGTGCATTCCGAGTGTAGTAACAGTATCAAGCAGTACACGGTGGTGATTATTTGTTGCAGT